>CM067351.1:2921009-2958509 GCA_034190875.2 Urechis unicinctus | reverse complement strand
CTGAATAATATTACCAAACGACTCGTATTGACAAAGTGTGAATACGACATCGTGACAATGACTACTGGAATACGCTACCTTTTATGTAGATGTGTACAAATAAATAATTTGAATCGGCGCTCATAAAGAGCATTGTAATCTGGCTTAACTTTAAGGTTTCATGTATTTATTCTATGCGGTAACGTTTGTTCGGATCAGCACAAACATGCAATCACGTCTCACCAAGTAAGTTTGCTTGGAATGCGCTGAGGGTAATTACACAGAACGGTCTTAATTTTAAGTGCTCCGATTTGCGATCAATGTCCATTAAAGTATTTTACACCACATTACAGCAAATATGATGTGTAATAAACTACAGTTATATTGCCTTCACATAGACCGACCCGTCTAATGTAATGCACCTTGTTTTTTACACATCACATAATGCAATTGTCATTTGTAGAGTTTATTTATGTCTTAACTTGTTTGATGGACGCCGTGCTAGTTGGAACAAAAGTGCTTTTTGGTAAGACTGATCTTGACAAATAGTCGGGTTCACATTGATTTGCTGCGTAGTTCCTCAGCGGTCTAAACGTTGTCACTGATGGTGCCGCACCCTACGGATAAGATAAGATTACAGCAGTTGATTAATCAATGGCGCTGTTTGCTATTTAATTGACTCATATAGAACGGCTGCCAATGATATGTACTTTTCCATGTTGAGTTCATCGGCATATTAGTAACCGATCCGATCGGTCATATATTCCATGAAATAAACTGTCGATATTTGTCAATGTAAGCAATGTGTGATACTTTGCAATGATGAGAAATATTAGCATTCGTAGATCGCACGAAACAATACGTTGCTTATGAACTCGAATTACATGGTTCATTTGACGTTGAAAAATACACGATGCGCATTACTGATTGCAAATATGATCATTTATTACTTTGTTGATACGGGACTTGACCCGATGTTCATCTTGTATTCAACCGGAGCACCAAACGGCAAACAGTATTACATCAATCCGTGCAATTAGTTTATGTATGTATATATGTGTTTAAGTGATTGGATATTTAGTTACCAATCATCGGCATGGAGCTTAGTCATGCGCTAACATAGTTATTATCTGATGCCATTTTGTTCTTCTACGGAATAATCCATCATTAATTTGCATGGTATTATAAACAACTGTCATGCACGCCCCTCTGGGATGTCAACTAATCACCACAGCATTGGACATCTGCAATTGATATATCTAAAGTACAAAAACAAAGTTTTCATCGCCATATCCATGGTTCGTGTACTCAAAATTACGGCCCGTTCGATTCGTCTTGTGCGCATGGTACTTGCATGGGGCCATTGTGCGTCGTACATATGCCATGCAGCATTTAATGGTTGCAAGCAGTGATTTTATTAAAACTAAAACGCAGATTGCCGCGGGATATCTACTTGATGCATACGCTGGGGCATCAGTGCCAAATATGAAGTTATTAAATGGCTTGTGATGAGCATTGATGTGAGCACGCGTGTCGTTTATTCCCTCAATAAATGCGGCTTTAAGATAGGCATTGTAGCTGTCATGCGTCTTTTATAAAGGCTTTATGGATATGAACGGTGCCATTCTAAGGGGTACGCTATGTAATTAATGTTTTTATCGTCCATTTCAATTTGAACACGCTTATCCGAGACAACTGACGCATTCTTAATAAGATCAGGTTTCGCTAATGATTAATGCCTCAACTATTTACATGAATGAAAAAGAGCTTACATTGATGTGATCTATATTTGTTGCGTCGCAGGGTGGTCAGTCATTTTACATAGTGATACCTGTTAAACAGTTCCAACAAATATTGCAATTAAATAATGGAAGTTAATTAATATGATTAAGTAAATGCTAGAAACAGACCGTTCAAATATAACCTGTCTTTCAATATGTGCCTTATTGTGCCAAAGTAACCTTTGACTGACGCATAAAACAGATTCATTTAAGTTCACTGCTTTAAAACGATAGATTGTGAATAACCGTTTAAAACTGTACAAATGGCTTAGGAACTGGTTCCATTAAACAGCGGCTGTAGGTGGAAAATTACTTCAGTCGTTGGCAGTCTTTAATTAATATATGCACAGGTTCTCAAAAAACTTTTAAAGCAAAGTATCACATTATCAAACCTATTGCAACCACATAAGCTAAGGGGTTTATAATTGTGTAGTTCACTGAAATTCCGTCGACCTCTGCGTCATGGGTTTCTGAATTACAATAATGACATTTATCATGATAACTATATGATTGTGCATGCGAGACATTCATATTCTGCGCCGGCTCTATTTAAGCGATTGTCATGTATAATTTCGGAGTGCCAATAATGGCCTTAAGATTTACGATGCCAGCGCCATCCTAACCACGACTGAAAACCACTGACTCATAACTCGCTTGAAAACTGGAGCTCTGTTATTGTTTTGAAGAAAGCAGTAAAAAGCAGATGGCCAATTGTACGACGCAAAACATTTCAGATCGAATAGTGTTTAAATCCGCGTCAAGACAGCTTTTGAAAACTGGGATGTTCAGTTAAATAAAAACTTTATATCGGCCGTCTTGTGGGAAGGATAGATGCCATTCAATGAAAATCAGCAATTGCAAACTAGCTATGACGCTTGTGCGAAACAACCTAATGTAAGACAGGCACTGATATTCGTTTTGTGAAACATATAATTTACCTACTAATGACCGGAAAATTCATTGGCCATATCCATATTCTTCGTTGTTGATAGCAGCTATATTAAAAAGGAATGAATCCAATGATATTTTCTCGGCAAAAAGAGGTTTTTCCAATCTTGCGATTGTTCAGTGGTCCGATGGCTCAGACACCCATCGACTTCACTCTGCAGACAAAGCAACGCAGCCTCATTACCAGCCCAGACACTCTGTCTCTATCGGAGCACACCTTAGCTTACCAAGCATGCAAGTTTCTGCAGTGACTGCAGTTTGTACCAGGCTGTTAAGACCCGTTGCAATTTTGTCGGTATATTTTAAAATATGGATATTTTAAACTAGCAACATGTATTGGGACATGATTCTTATAGCAATACCGAATGCAAAAAAAACAGTGGCTAGTGATAAATTGTTCTCAACGGTAAATTGTCAAATATGAAATCAAAATGGTCTGCGACCGTTCGTTGTTCTGTAAACGGGTTAGTCATTTATAAGAAGCATAATTTAATGTTTGTATTCTTTTTCCAACATAGCAGATTTTGATATGGACAATGTTGCTGAAAAGACATTTAGGACTATGTTTAAAATCGGTGGTGTGCATCAAATTCTGCAGTTGGCGCAAATCGCCTCGTATCAGTTTTCAATAGGCAAATGAAAAAGACTCTTGTCAACGGCAAATATTTAACTGTGACAAGGGTAAGTAAATATATGATGTTTCATATAAACCAGATGTACTGTGGCTTTTCACGAATTTCAGCGCGTTCATAACACATCATGCACTCGGAACATTATATTCACAAATGGAACATTTATTCGGAAACGAAAATGTCTACTTTATTAATCTTGCATTGATACATAACTGAAAAAGGGCACCCATAGAAACACGTGCATCCATTAAATCGTAAGTTATTGGTTGTGAACCATAGGATGTCTCCATAAATAACGCATCATTTTCTAGTAATATCTCGGGAGAAAATATTTCTGCTTCATCATTATTGTTTGTATATAACCCTTTTTTGCAAAGTTAATGCAGAGCCGTTAAGTTTCATTCTTTGGTATGATATACCGGAATGATACATATCTACAAACCTAGATGCAGTCACGGAAGAGACCAATATCGTACAGGACATCAAACGGTTCCATTACAAAGGCCTCTTACACCTTCAATGAAAGTCAACTGAAGAAAAGCCAGTTAATAAGAAATAATAGAAATCAGCGGAATTTATGTATCCACGTGAATGCAAGCTATGTACCATTGTTGTGGGACGATGAAGTACATTTTGATACCTTAGCAGCAACTACGCGGTTTGATGAAAATTTCCAAAAAAATCGCAACCTGCAATCTTATATATATATTAGACAAGCCTCAACTCACACGCATATTAGTGCGCTATCGGAAATACAAAAGCAATCAATAGCTCGATGCTACCAATAGCGCACTCGAGGCATTTTTGCACTGCTTATTAATATAAATCCCTTTATCCATTCACAGATGATAACCTATGCTTGGCATTATATTGAAGTTGCGAAATACTTAATCACTACATTATTTACAAATTATATTGATGGTTAGAAGTAATGCACAAGGTACAGTAAACGACCATTAAATGGACACTACCACTGTGCTCAATGGGGTGGCATATTTACCATCAGAATATCTTAATCTGTAATTTATCTTCTAAGATAAAACTAAATAATGTGTGAATGATAATCAGGCAGTTTAACCTGACTTGGCAATAGAGTAGTCAATGCACTATTGAACGAGCTATATCGTATTATGTTGCTGGTTCTTAAATAAGAGCGTTCACGAGGATTCTTGGGTGATGGGTATAAGAGCATTAGATCCTTTGGCATGTACGAGCTCTGGATCTAGGTGCTTACGAGTGGAGTTTAATGCAATGCTATGCAGACAAGATGGCACATCTTCAAGTTTATTTACATTGGCATATATGCCCCAGGAGGACGTCGTCAATCCTTCATACGAAAAACATAGCTTTTTCTCGCTTTATCCTAGCCTTAGGTTTCGGGACTACACAGTGGAAAATCAGATCACAACTGATGTTATCTGACAGGGTATTAGACGCAGATGTCTGTGAATAGTAAGTTGATATAACACGTTTTACATTTTATGACGTTTGAATGACACAACTTAACCGTAAATGGTGACCCTTGTTCTTATTGATCAGTTGGCCACATTTTAATTACCTTTCATTGATTAATAACGGGTGGTCTCTGGTGAATATAAGCATATTGAAATAGGTTAAAAGGCTTGCTCAAAATGCTCAAAGTATGCAATGAAATATATTGATTATCATAGGGTCTATAATTTATGCCAAGCCTCATTTAACTAGTATACACTCCAAAAACAATCGTCAGAAGTATAATGTCAGGCAAGACTAGAAATGATATCGAGAAATTCTTTATGTGTAGTCTAAATCACCCTAACGATTCAACATTAGCTTAACTATAACATAGATGAAAACATGACATGAAGTTTTATGAGATAGAACATTGGCTAACGTGTGCAATCATACTAAGCTATAGCCAAGTCCTGCGCTTAACGAAGAACACAGTTCGTCATCCGAACCCACTTCATGCTGCAAGTGCTTGAAAAACAAGCAGCATGATTGCACTGCTATAACCCCAGATCCCCCCCCCCCCCCACCCCCTCCGCCCCAGACCCCACGCTCCCATCTGAGTTATTGAATAAAGGTTGCGTAGACCAGGTTTACCATTTGGCTCATACGGGCCCTGGAACCATGTATCAATTGTAATGTCATACAATCATGTCACAAACGCACATCGGCATATATGTTAAATATCATTATCATCATTGAATCTTTAGGTCTCACCAATATACGAAAGTCAGTTTCTCTTCTCTCTGTTCAAGACTGGTTTTCAAATTACTTCTAATGTTATCTATTCCTCCATATATTGTTTTACATTTATGTCATATCTTCATAAAGGCGTTCTCTGGATTGAAGGTCTTAAATAGGCAGACATGATTAATAATTCAAAGACTGGAAATGCAAAAGAAAAATGCTATTGTCCAGTTACCTTTGATATAATGTAACCATCAAATCGAACAACTGGCCCTAATTATATTGAAATGGTCTCCTGGACATTTGCTCTTGATATAAATGACATCGCTGGTAATAAAAAACGCACAGTAAAAACAAGTGAGCTAAACTTGTCAGAGACAACAAAAACAGCTTTCTTCGCACAACTATGCTGCCATTAGCTCTCCGCACCAATGTCAACGAAAAATGTCTTTGGCTGACGCATGTAAGTAAGAATACATATTTGTTTGTCACAAAGGTGCGTATACGTACAGGTTTATTATCTATGTGGGGCTTCAATCACAAGGTGGCAGTGTATAGATTGGTTTGGAATTATGTAAAATGTGGATATATTTTGACCATGGGCCGACCAAAATACAGCGATTACCAGGCAAGTAGCAGTGTTAAGAAGTATGCACCCTGAATACTCGTTTATTGCATTGCGCTGCCTTTAAATAAGCAATGTCTGATATCAAAATCGTTGTAAGTGCATTATTACGATTCCGCAGAAATTGTTGTTGATCAATCCATACATTTATATATATATATATATGTATATTATATATTATATATATATATATATATATATATATATATATATATATATATATATATATATATATATATATATATATAAATAAATAAATATATATATATATATACATCTATATATTTAAATAAATATGTGCGTACATAGATAGTAATCACGTCGTTATATCATTTCATATTATTACACCATTTCAAAATATGTTGAATATATCTATTATACATATATATATATATATTTATATGTGTACTTATATGTATAAATATATATATATAATATATATATATACATGTATACATATAATGTATACACATATATATATATATTTATTATATATTTATATACATACATATACATATATACTTGCATATATATACATATATATAAATATATATATATATATATATATATATATATATATATATATATATATATATATATATATATATATATGTATATGTATATATATATATTTATATATATATTCATATATTTATGTATACATGTATATAGATATATATATATATATATATATATATATATACGTATATATATATACATATATATATATATATATATATATATATATATATATATATATATATATATATATATATATATATATATATATATATATATATATATATATATATATATATATATATATATATATATATATATATATATATATATATATGTGTATAGTCAAACCATTCGTGGAATAATGGTTCAATTGAATTTTGGCTATTATTCATTATTAGTATTTTTTTACTGAATTAATGAAAAAGATTTTATTATTGGTTTTTACTTTTGGTCCTCTACAAGTCGTCCACGAATGGCCAGATTCTAATTCACACGTCATTTGGAAATAATTTTCTGTCATTATTGATAAGTAAAAATTATATTTGTTGTATATGTTATTATTACGAACCGTTGGTTGCGTTTTGCGACCAATTCAATGTTTTAGATGAAAAGTTAGAAAAACAAGTTTTTGGTACTAAAATTTACAAATCAACAATATATTTTGCCACTTCAAATATAATATTTAACACTCATGAATATAAAATACTTCGGCCATATATATATATATATATATATATATATATATATATATATATATATATATATATATATATTATATATATATATATATATATATATATATATATATATATATATATATATATATATATATATATATATATATATATATATGTAATGACCAGTTAAAAATTCATCAAAACCTTTCAGATCGCATTGTGGAGTAAATTATCAAACCTATTGGTGGCCCATTGCAGCTGTACACCAGTGGCCAACAACGTCTGAACTGATCTGGGGCAGGCGATATGAGTCGCCAAATATCTTTTGAAAAATGCGCCGTTGGTTTTGGCAGGAAAAGCAAACTGTATGTACATTGCCTTGAAGTCGCTACTTCTGAAGTGGCATTCACACCTCGGTATGGCAGTGTATACCGACTTTTAATGAAAGGCATATGGATATGGATTCGTTTGTCCCAATTATGTATCATACTCTGACAAATGTTCAAATCGGCGAGGCATTGTCCCTTCTAAATTCCATTGACAACGCTGCAGGAGATCTATAGATAGGCCTCACGTCAATCGCGTATGATGTTGTCTAGTACAACCCAAAATCGAATGAGTTCATTACATTGGGAAATAAGATGTACTAATTTATCAATTGGCCTCAGGCCTTCTACATGAGACAAAGCCATAAGTCAAAGTGTAGAGGTTGATTGTTTAGAGGGATTATTACCCTCGTAATTCCTGATGGTATGACTATGCTCATCACAGACGGAGTGTTACAAAAGTGGGTCATGATGACGCCTGGGGGGGGGGGGGGGGGGGGGGCAATGTAATACTTTAGGCAATTCCAGAGGTGTCCGGCCCTTTAACACACTTTATGTGCACCTCGATCAAGGAAATACAGCGCACAAAAGTGATTGATGGTGGCCCCACTACGCTTCTTGAAGGGTGTGGGGTTAGAAGTAACCCCTTTCGGTGATATGATAAACATGAACATCACTAATCCTGTCTCAAAACTTAGTGCTGCGCATGAGTTGAAGGTTCAGTTAACTTGCTAATAAAGGAAGGCTATTGGACAACCATGACCTTAATGTTACAGTTATTCCCGAATGGCAATAAAAGCAAGTATCTATGACATAAAACGGAGAGCACTGGTGACTAACAAAGAGTGACTTAGCTGGTGATGATTTTACAGGTGACCTTTACTCGTTAGGTTATAAGATCCTTGTTCTGGGACATATATCATCAAATAATGCTGCCAATAAAAAATATGTGGATGCACAACTCAGGGAGAAGCTTAGAAAATATATGGAAACACGTAAGAAGCCCTTCATTTCAATTTTGGAAGACGCCAAGGGCTCCTTACAGAGAGGAAATGGGTGGTCGTGTGGTGATGCAGCCAGGGGTCAATCCTCACACGGAAGCTGCGGATATAGCAAGTTATCATGTGGTAAGATCATTCATATGGTGTTGTGTTTCGGTGAAGGCGTTGATGCTGAAGCTATACAAGTTGTTCCTGTCATAAATGGAACAAATCAAACGGTAGGGCTAAGTTAGTCTGCTAGCCAATGGGCTGCTTCAATAATTTTCGTCCAACCTCTACAGCTGGAGCATATATAAATACATATATATTTATTAACTTTTATACAACAAATTCAAACTGCGGAGCGACCTGCACAGTAGTGTCCATCCTAATTGAATTTGACTTGTAGCCATATAGACCTGGTATGAAGCAACAACCAACCGTGGGAACTTTCTTAGGGCGCAAATAGGGTTGTGGATGCCCCAACAGCGACATATAAATTTGTCTTAGAACTGGCATTCTCGCCCATGGGGATTATAATGGCTTGGTGGTGGTAGACAACAAATCTGTCTTAGAACCGGCCTTATATAAACTACTTACAACACTCATCAAGAGCAATATATGTTGTTGCCTCTAAAGATTCTCTAACGTACACGAGTATACACCTACCTCTCCAATCCTTAGTAGCTAGTCTGTCTTTCCTCAAACGCTGATAACCAGCAAGCGTGATTCCAGGATTTTCAATATTCCCACGTGCCCAGCTCACTATTATTGCAACTACATCCGGTGAGCTAGAGCAAACTGCTGCCTTAATTTCCGGCATCTTACTTACAATGCTCCGCATATTAGTGTAACAGACTGAACAACTACCTTTAGGTGTGCCGTGTTTATCATTACGTTCCGCTTAAAATATGTAAGGAGAGCTACATGTGCAGTCGATACAGCGTTTAAATAGTGTGTAAATATATCCTGATACACTCACGTAAGCTAGTATAACATAATCGAACGCTTGAAAATCCACGTGGGTAAACATTGTTTGAGCCGATCATAAATATAACGCTGTGCAATGCAGTTTTGTCGTTTTCTTGCAACAGGTTACTAAATAAACGTAAAAAGCTGATCAATAACTTCAATACCGCCCCCTGATTCCGAAGCAGCGCCGTCTGGTGAAATAATCCATGACTAGACAATAGACCATTGAATGTAATGTCCAATTTTGTCGAAACGACCAGCTTGCATCAGTTGGTAACGCTTAGAAATTAAAGTCACTACCAATTGAGCGGACCTCATAAGTAAGCATCAGGTCATCGAACATAAATGTTACTAATTTCTGCTGGGGACCTAAAATGTTGCAGATCAAACGTAATACTGGATTAAACCTCCAAAATCAAATGGTGTATTGTAGAAACGGTAAACTTTGGATCATGAGCGATAATGTGAACGGATGGCCATTGATGCCACGTAATTAAACAAGTCAGTAGGCATGGCAAACTTGCAGAATACATGCCTGATAAGTCAGATGTGAGAAGTATTCTTCTCCCCAACTTGTTTTTAAAATAAGTCAGTAGGCAGGGCAAACTTGCTTAATGCATACCTGATAAGTCAGATGTGAGAAGTATTCTTATCCCCAAATTGTTTTAAAAATACTAGCATATTGTTTGGAGTAAGCAAGGGCTAAACAAGTTCACACTACATCTGTCACATCCAATGATAACGTGATTGAATTAACCTAGTCAGGTTAAGCGAAAGAATTATCTAGCAGTCTGGTAGATATCAACGAAATAATCTAAAAATCATATCTAATAGAGACAAACCACAACGCTTATGGTCAGTTGACTAACATTAAATTAGGAAAATACGGATTGATTGTCACAGACGAGTGATGATATACACAGAAACCAGCAGCATTGTGTTGATTACATAGCTTTAATGGATTAGAAAATCCCTTTGATACAAATTGACCAACACAAATCACGGTTCACATCACAAAGCAGTCGATAATATAGTTCAGGCAAGGTGAGCCCTGAGGGAATACAAGTCAGGTAAGACGTCTTTCACACAATGGAAGTGCAGAGATGGGAATGACAATCGACAGAACACCAACTTCTCATTTTTTGGAATTGAAGACTTTCACAAATTCTGTAAGAACAAAATCTCCGTGCCATTGTTAGTTTATCAAGGCGAAAATCCTGTCAGCGATTTGTCTAGCGGATGAGGTGTGTGATTAACTGAGAATGATAACGCAAAGTAACTCACCATCGTAGTCTACTTGACCATCACCGTTCAAGTCGATCTCTCTAATGATGTCCTCCACTTCTTCGTCGGATACTTTGTCACTGCTGACATTCCTAAGCACAGTCTTCAGCTCACTGGCCGAAATGCTCCCACTGTTGTCCGTGTCCATGAGTTGAAATGCTTCCAGTAGCCGATCTGCGGGGTCACTAGCATAGGCTGTCATAATCACCATGAACTCTTGGAAGTCAATGAATCCATCTTCTGCAAATGAACATAATGAATACATTACTAAGAGAAACATGAATATATAAGCTATTAATATATTACACGAGGCGCTATCAAGACGATGATAGATGGGGAGGGGGTGATAGTCTCCCTCACAGCCAACTAATGTTATTCGTCACGACCAAAAGAATTTATGACGTCATAATTCTTGTGGGATCTCTTTCCCCTCACAAAATATAATACAAGAGTTGCAACTTATGTAGAACATGAGGCAAAATAATATATTTATCGACCTGATATGTATGATATGTGTCGTCTGCGTTTGTCTGTCAGACTACCTACTGTCTGTATCAGCGGTGCGCATGATTCCGTCAAGCTCCTCTTGGCTTGGTGATTGTCCCATCCTCTCCATCATCCCCCTTAACTCCGTCATAGAGATCTTATCATCGTTGTTTTTATCAAACATTTTAAACGTCTCCATGAACTCCGCTGAAACAGTGACCGAAGGCTGTTAATCACACAAGTAAACTGGAGAGTTATTTTGATTTAAAGCTCTTTGGCTAAGTTAGTCCGGCTGAGGCCGGGAAATGTAACGCCAAATATGCTTGTTCACTTTTGCTCTTACCCTGTTGCTCCGCAGTCGTTTTTCCCGCCTATCACACACAAAGACATGTTTCAATGCGATCATTTATTTTTCCAAAGCGCTGGCAGCAAATGGTTCTGCATTTAGGAGTAAAATACGATGTATCACCAGACAGCAATCATAAGAGGATACACTCTTAGACTTGGAAGATTAATCCTAGCTCAGAAGATCATGTCTAAATTAATTTGCCTCCTACAAGACTAACTAACCATTTAACCAGATTTTATGACAAGATTTCATCAGTCACGTGGGCTTGTGTTCATGTCAGCTAGTCTGTAAAAGTGGCGATGGATGAGTAATTGACCCCGATGGAAATGATGGAAATGAAAATCTGCGGTTAGCAATTATGTCAATCTAATACACCAACCAAGCCAGATCGGCGTTTACTCAACATCATTGACCGTAGGGTACATTACCGCACCTATAATGTCCGCCAACATGTAATACAGGGAACAATAAACAATAGATTTTAACCACGCATGCGTCACTCAAAAGTCGCTCAAGAAATCAGGCTGTGAATTTATAAGCGCCGTTAGGAATCACAACACACATTGTCTACGAGACACCATGGCATACTGGTAAGTAAACAGTGGTCGCGTCGTTACCACTGACGAGTACGAGCCGACGAGGTATGTTCACTATTTCCATGAGGATAGCCAGGAAGAGAAAACACAGTTCCACAGCCGCCGGCAATTGGGTTCTCACATACCAGCTACTGTATGGTTGCCCGAAATCACACTAACCATTGCTGGCGATCCTGTCTTAGTCATATTTGAATGACCATGTAAATCATTGAAGTAACCAACCATTGCTCGCAGCATGGATACTCAATAAAGATGCTCATAGTAACTTCATTTATTATAGATATAGTACCGTTCTTTGATCATACTAGAGGCATAACATTTTTGGTGTATTTTGAATATACAGCACAAGAAATGTAAAAATAAATACATTTTATTTAAAATTACAGCTATAACACATCAGGTCTGAGTTAGAAAGGCGCTTTTCCATGAAAGCTTACAGTCCAACAGAGGTGAAATTAACAGAAACGGCTTTGTGAACATAAATGAATTTTGATAAGCGTCGTGTGTTGTGTTCACGTCGCAGTAGCTGACGTCAAGTCGTCCATACAGGCAATAAACACAACGCATGTGTTATTGCCGTAAAGCGAGCTTGTCGGTGAAGCTGTTGATACAAAAAACCTACGACCGCTGCGCTCTACTTGCTTTATCTAGGTCGCCAGCTCTGGTCAATGTATGGTTACAGAGCGTGTAGTAATGAATAACGTGCCATATGATGACAATATAACGCCATGAATTATATATAAGTGTATGACTACTGGAACACATGTCGCATTGAATGGCGCTCTGGTGTACATTGTTAGAGCCATCCTGTGTACTGATGCGCACGTGCGGCTGGGCGGTAGGCGACCGCTACAGCATACATTGGATGGCAACGTCCTAAATAGTCCTGTCATTTCATCACACTTTTTATGATAGTTATTTCTACAGAGTGCCTTCCAGTTGCTAAGGGAAACCCACACAGACGCGTTCATAACTCCCGAGAGAAATGAACGCGTCTAACCCGCCTCGCGTTCATTTTTATTAGGTTACAATGCGCTATATGATAACGATTGTTCACCATGTATACGCCGACGGGCAACATAATATAGGTCACGGCAACCAATCGTGTATACCGCGCACCTGTTGTTAACATTGACGGAAAACCATTGAATGGATAGCAGGAAATGTAATCGAGGTACTACTGCTGTTGGTAAATGCCAAGCAGTAATTGACTCCTGGACTGAGCGTACTCTAAGTTCCCGAATAACTGATATATGATTCTTAAGAATGGAATATATAACGTTAAAGGGCTGCCTCTGTCTGAAAACCATGTATGTAACCCCGGGATGAAGTCGACCGCCTTTCTTACAGGGCACTTTCACCTCTATAACGATACCGCATCTAACATAGGTTATATCACTTACCATATTTTCTTGCGAACTGTACAGGTGTAAAGGTATTGCCCAGGTGAAAGAAGTATGGACACTGTGATCATATGTCGTAACGTGACAACCTTCCCGGTGCATCAAAGCGTATTATGCAGCGCGGCGACCACGCAGGTTAGTATACAGGGGACGTGCAGAGAAAGCCCAGCCTACCTTGCTTTTGGCGGTATTTGTGGTGAGTGTTGTCTCACATATTCACACGTGGTTCCAGTGAAATATGTCTTTCATTTAGAGGGGGCACTCTCTGTTCTTGTTTAATTAGCCTTATTATATTGACGACAACTAACAATGCAATGTAGATATAGACAATGTGCGATGATCCCGAAAATCCCCAAAGCATAACTTAAAGTAGTGCATCTTCCATACGTTAGACAACATCAATGTAAAAATATTATTTAAATGACCGCAGCACCAATAAGCGGTCTGTATAGAGTCACTTCGTGTTCACTTCGTGTTCACTTCGTGTTTCGGGGATAATCATCATCTTGTCCATCCCTTTGTATTCCAAAATTATAGTATACAGATATATATGACGAGAATAAAACACTCGGTGGTATTTGTTTGTCCTGTGCCAGGACTTTATATATGTGGGCAAGAAGACCATAAAGTCGAGGGCAGGGCTTTTATGGAAAAAGTGTAGCAGTTCAGATGAGCTAAAGAGGGGATTTCGCTCCTACCTATGGTACTTTACGCGCTCAGCTAACGCTTTCATGTGGCAAATGATGCGTCTGTAGCGTTGACCTTGTGCGAAGGAAGATGTTTATTGGAACGGTTCTTTTAGTATATACTTTACTACCCTTGTGTCGTTTGAGGTAATTGAAGACTCCTTTCTCACGCCACGGGAGGACAAGCGCAAATGAAAAAGGCAGATATGACGGTTTATCATGCTGTTATAAACGGTTCTCCGATTCCATGAATACCACAAGTAATAATGCCGCAAGTTATAATGCAGTCACGACGACAGCCTGCTTCAAAGCTACGAATATATTAACATACATATCTATATTTACACACATAGATTAATACATATATATGCATATGTATAATACATATATTATTTATGTATTTATTTATATATTCATTTATATATGCATGTATATATTTATAAATATACACATATATGTATATATATATATATATATATATATATATATATATATATAGATATATCTATATATATATATATATATATATATATATATATATATATATATATATATATATATATATAAGCCTAATATATATATATAGTGTCGGTTGAATTGAAACCTCTATTATATTCTATGAGAGCATGTGAGAGATACACGCACACACACAGACGAGAGAGAGAGAGAGAGAGAGAGAGAGAGATGCGTTTCCCTGCTGTGTAGTAGCTTGACACTGCAGCAAGTGCGTCGTTTAATACAGGAAAAATGGTTTTAGCTGTAGGATATCACTCCTAATAAATGCCCAATGCGGCCACCCCCCTTTTTCCGAGCAATCTTTTGTGTAAGATCTAATCTAAGAGATTGCGTTTCCCTGTATGAGTATGAGTCCATGTGTAAGAGTATGTCCAATAATTGTCCTCTGCTGCTACGGTTTTTGATAAGAGAGAGAGAGAGAGAGAGTGGAGAGATATCGGAACATATATTAATATATACATATACATATTCAGATATATATGTATCAATATATATGAAATGATTTTAAAGATAACCATATAGGCATAAATACACTGGATTGTATAAGATAGATATAATATATATATATATATAATATAGATATAGATGACTCAAGATATAACATATATATATATCCGATAGATATATGAGATTAGTGGTCTATATAGATATAGTTATAGTGATATAGATATATATTGTAAACAGAGTATATATATATATATATATATATCCGATATATCATATAGTCTATATATGTTACCTATATATATATGATATGCTTATATCCATATCTATATGCGAGTATATATAGGGCATATATATAGTACCTACGCTTCGTGTCGTTACCTTTTAACGTTAGTGGCTTTTGTCAACTACGTGTCTGTAAGCCTAATCTGCTGCGCTTTCGTTAAAGGTTTCAGTCAAATTGAGATGGAATACACCACAGTAATGTAGTTAATATCACAAATTGAAACCTCTCGAGCTTACCCGATTCTATTGACTCAAGCTGCGTCTATCCATGTGGCGAAAATAACGCAAGAGTGATGCAAGTCGTACATCAATGGCATAGATTTGCTCGCTAATAAAACAACATTCTTTTTGCACGCAGGCGCGCTGATACTCACACACTGTCACACACACACACACACAGATACACGTTACACACATACTAATGTTTGTGTATATATACATAAATATATATATTATATATATATATATATGATATTATATATCTATATATATGTGAATACGTTATATATATCAATACATGCATATATATGTATGGATGTTATATATATATATATATTATATATGTTAATGATCTATATATGTATATATATATGATATATATATATATATATATCCTGATATATCTGTGTGTGTGTGTCAATCAAGTGTGACTTTTTTTTTTTTTCTGTTCGTGTGTATGTCAATAAACGTGGTGCGAGTGTTTGTGCTTTGTATATGGCATGCGGTCATCCCCTACGCATCTGCGATAATGAGCCAATCTTGTATTAACGCTCCTCATCATACCGCAAGATCTCACGAATGATCGAGAATAATATGCGTTTCCCTGCTGTGGTAGTACTTGACACTGCAGCAGCTTACCACCTGTCGCATAGCAAAATGTTTAATACAGGCAAAAAATGGGTCAATAGTCTTATGGAGTTGGTCTCTATTAAACTGTTAATTTCAAGAATATCACTAATTTTAATCACAGTCGCCTTAACCAAGGGCCTCTACAATCTCTTCCAGCCTGATGGAGAGCTCTATACCCCATGTACACGATTAAGGGGTGTCTGAAGCACCCATTAATCACCAAATGCAGCTATCAAATCAAGTTGTTTCCGCGCTGACCAGGCCCAATGATCTTAAGTACCATGTATTACGTGTCGCACGATAATGTCGATGTCATATTAAGCTTTCATGAGGTTCATTAACGGACCTTAGAGTAAAACGGTGGTAGGGAAGGTTTATAGCTATGGGTACTGCTTATACAAAACACTGTAGGTGCATCATGGAATGGTTAACACAACCAACTCCTATCATTTGCTTTTTATATGCAACCCTTCTATTGACACGTGTTATAACATATTGATCAGCATAACGTTTTCAAATACCGTGATATTACTATCAATCATTCGAAGAGAAAATGAAACCAATTGTGGTGACGAATATATGTTTTAAGTAATATGTGCGGATATCGATGTTTAACTGCATCATATTATCTATACCGGTATTCGTCTCAAACATTTTATGTGTTCAACAAGATAGCAATCTCTGTTAAAATACGGCCTTGTAGAAATATGGATGGGATCATATTGCATTGCAACACAAATTCATCACAATATTTTTTGGACTTTGTTGGTAAGTATTATCACTGATCGCGTTCATTTCACAATATTTTTTGGACTTTGTTGGTAAGTATTATCACTGATCGCGTTCGTTTAAAGCAAAACGTTAAATATTTTAATCTGCTTGTTTTTCTGGTTAATTGAGAAAAGCTTACTTTACATGTTTTGGGATATCCTACATAGATTTTAAGATTTAGTATAAGTATACTGAAGGCCATTATTGATAAAGAACTGTTCTCAGGGAAATTAAATTTTATAGTACCTTGGAAACATTTCTCAGTACTCTGTCTGATCTATAATAATTGTAATGATCCAAGAGCTGTGAGCCACACCTTCTTTACTGATCATATTAGGTTACCAGGATCAAACATAATGAATCCCTGCATTTGATAATTATGATATGTGCGATTGTTGATAACGGATTTCTTGTAGAGGGCGATGGAACCTATCACAGACCAGGGTTACGTCATAATTGTCATAAAATGCATCATCAATGATGGATACAAAAATTGACAAAATGTAGTTGCAAAATAAGCATGTCGTTTCGAATGCATGCTGTTCTTATTGGGATATTGCGTAAGTATCGCCGTTAAATATACAGTAATGAAGCTAGTAATTTGTATTGCTGGGTTGCTGTGCACCGCCTTGGGCGCAGCTTCCTTATACAAGCGGCCATGCAGAGTTAATTATCTCAACCAAGGATAGGATTATTCATCATATACAGTCAAAATGATACAAGGCACATACGTTCGACCTCATGATAACCTATTTATTGCTGAAGAGGATCATAAATGACAGTTAAGCCCAAAAGAAGGCTGATAATGTAATAGGTCCGCAATATATCGTCTTTGTGACTTCGACCCAGCATAAACCATAGACCACACCTACAAATGTTCACACTTAGTGCTCAATGCAAGAACTAGGGGATATTCCCTTACATTTAAGTTAATACGCCATACAATTCAATGTGCAGCTGAAGTGGTTCCTACGATACAATTAGATTTCTCTCAATTATGAATAACCATCGCCAAACAAATCCATTTCTTTAGCTACTATGCACTTGGAAGACTTGATACGCACCATTCGAACCCCACTGCTCTGTGGTAAAATTTAAACGTGAACAGAGTGCTGAGAAAAGTTATCTGCACAAACGATTTGCAAAAACTTTGTGACTCAAAGAAGCTTAATATTATATTTTCTTATATTTGGTAACAGACAAGCATAACAATAAACTCACATAAGCTGAAATATAGAACAATTGAATTCAAAGTCAGATTAGAAATTTTTCTGTTGTGGCTTATTTAAAAAGCCACTTAATATATCGGCTGTTGACGACAGGAAATCGTTTTATTCCTCCAAGAATATATGATGTTCATGATATTTTTACCACATAAGAGGTGTCTAGTATATCTTGGTAAACACACCACTGTCAAAACAGTACCATGAGCGAAACTGGCTCTCAGTTACGGAGTTAAATTTGATCGATATTTTGATGTTGGAGCTGATATTTAAAGTGCAAGTAACGTCTATTTTCGAATCCCTAATCAAAGTTGAATAAGGTGTATTTCAGCCTGTGAAAGACGTTTCCGACAATATTTTCGTCCATGGATGTCGTTTTGTGTTTTTTTTTTCAATATTTCCATCGATTTTTCGGACCGTTTTGGCATATGCGCAAAAAACGACGGCCATTGGCTCCTGAGTTTGTGACGTCATATGTCACCGTCCAGCCGGATAGCGCAGTCATTTCCTCGTTTGTTTACATGGGAACTGTGGTAGGTGTGAGCATAATCGTATTTTATACCGTCATCATGTACATCATATACCGCAACGAATCACATCATTTAATGTGGCATGGAGTACTTGTTCGCCTAGAATACATTAAATTGTGATAAACTTCTATTATGTTGGGTGAAAACGTCAACCAAAGGGGACCGAGCGATAATACAGGCAGTACTGGAACAGAGGTCTGCACTTCGATTTCAGGCCCGTTTAATGGTTATCAATGGTTGATTCACCATTTGCCTGTCCTGTTACGGAGAATATCTTTTCTTGTGCTTTTATTTGATTTAATCGCAAATGAAAACTGATACTACATTAAATGGGGATTTCACTCGATATTTCGTTTTTGCTATAAATTGAATAAAATTTCAATAATTTATATTCTCCTTGACAACAGAAAATATTAATTTTATTTTAAATATTGGCACTGGTTTTGGGAACCGAGACCTATCAGGGATAAGCTGTTACAATTGAATATACCTCTCCAGTGAATTGTACAGGATCCAAGTTCAGTGACATGTTTATGACTACATATATCATAGGCCTTTAAAGAGTTCAAGGCCTTACACTAGTTCTTTGAATTACCTGGGGTACCAACCTCAATAATACATACTTTATCTTGTCCTTATTAGTTCTATATTTTTATTACTTACACCTAGTACAGTGCATAACTGCCATTATACTTTGCTTTTATTATATGTCAAGGGAGCAAAATGTCCTCATCTTCCTCATATACAGACAACTCCGGAAGCGATGAGCTGGATTACAGCAGTGAGTGTTTGTCTCACCAAGAAGAGGAACTAGGAACCTAAGGGGGGCATACAGACATGCAGATTTGAACCTCCAGCTAAGACAAGGCCTGCAAATTCTCCTCAAAAAGAAGAGGACTTGAGCCGACTGGGTAACAGCACTTGGTATTGGCACATTTCAGTCCAAACAATCTTTGCAGATATTTTTCTCTTTACTTTACAGTTGTCCTTAAGTCTTGCTTCAAGTCATCTTCTTATTCTTGTTTTATGTCAATTTTTTGTTTGCTAAAAAGCTAGTTATTCATTGTAATTATGTTCTGTACTAGGTGCTCATGTGGGCCAATGATTACAGTAGCAGAGAGTAAATGCTGCCAGGAAATTCCACAAGTTCTCGAGAAAGTAAAATCTATGGGTGCGTCCTGTATTACAGCACACCCAGGATTTGTCTCAGGGTTCTTGCGTCCCTCGACACTAGAAATAGCATATAGTGCTTATATCCAGAGGTACAAGAAGAAAGTTACTACTCAGCATGAGTGAATATACTTAAAAATGGTCTGGTTCAGATGATAACTGATGAAAAATATTCATGTACTCTTTTTATTGCAGGTTATTCCGATTCACTGCATATCGGCAGTTGGTACAGTGGTGATGGGGTAATCTAGGCAGACATCATAGAGTGCCACTGCCAGCTTGTGCTGTACCTAAAATTAGAGATGATTTCCCAAGGGTGAATCAGTTTATGTTGGTTTCAAACTGCCAGAATTACAATAATAAAGGGACAAAAAAGCATTATGTGTCTTATTCTGTTATTTACATTAAGCTATGATGATACTACACGCTGATGACAACCAGCAACAAAATTCAGTTAAGGCCAGTCCACCTAATTTATTATACCATATGCATAAAATGATAGGAAGCATCAATTCCAAAATCATGACATACCTGCAGGGCATCTTGTTCCTGTATCCTGTATCTCGTACAAAAGATATTTTATCACTCAAATAACAGTATGTTAACAGTCGTTTAATAATTTTTGCAGGCTATTTTATATATCCTGTGCCATTGCACATCAATCATCATGATTAAATTTCGCGGGCACATTATACAAATAATGCTTATGCAATTCTGCTCACAAATACCAACAATGTCTGGTTCTTATTCACTTGTCTGTGATAATAGAAATGGCAAAATATATACACCAGTCCAACATATATATTTACAAAATTAATTCTCAGCAAGCCACAAAGAGGAATCATATAACAGTGTTTGAGTTTCACCACAGCTTAGCTTACCTTAGACCCATTTAACATTCAAATTAAGTCATAAAGCCATACACATGTTGGATGATTTGAAAATAAAAATGGTTAATATTGTTGTTTAACATCACTTTCAACATCAGAGGTCATATTGTGGCGGTTACCTCACCAATGATGTTTAAGATGATAGGTCCACAACTGTGGTCTAGCAGGGTGGGTGTTTGTCTAGTTTCCCAAATGTGGCAAGTTCAAATCCCACTGTGTGCTATGCACGGTGGTGCCATTTGGGCGATGGGATCTTAAACTCCAATGTTTGTTCGTCATCTTACACCACCAGTTTGAAATGACCTTTGATGTTCAAAGTGAATTTTAACCCCAATATTTACCATTTATTTTGTAAGTATGATGATAAGAAATAGTTATGTCCTTGTGCACTTGTTAACAGATAGATACAATTAAATGTTACAAGCTTGACTTAGCTGAAGCCAAAGCTGAAAAATAAACAGAGCTTAGATATTACTTGTAAACAAGCAAATATCAATCGGCCAACCACCAATATAATGCTTAGGCCACCACCATCAACTCCATCACCACCCCTCCCCTACCCCATCACTACCACCACCATCATTCATCATCACCTTTAGATACCTTACTACATGACTCATCTAAAGAAGAAACCTCTCCATATGCTGCCTCTCAGCCTCCTCCTTGTCAGGGTAGTCATACATTTCAGCAAGTGCACCTGGTTCATTGGTCATCACGGATGTACTTATTGATACTCGTGTGCCTATCGGTGATGATGCAGTCCAACTGGCGTCCTTGGTCATCCAAACGAAATGACATGCTTCGTTTGAGGCCCTAGATGCGAATTATTGCAGTACTGGTACTCACATATTCGCACAATGATGATACAGACTGGAAGACATAAGGGTAAAGTTATATGAAGCAAATTTGACAGTAGGCCAGAACTGACTCACTGAGCACTGGGCATCGTCCGAGGATTGTTTAGGACAAGTGTAAGCTACTGTCAGGCTAGCATACATCTACATAATGCAGCCTGACGAGACAAATCTATATGTTATCTGTGAAACAGCCTTATAAAACTTGAGCCGCCCCACACTGATCACTACCGGCCATGTCAATTTTGTCAACGGGCAAGTGCAAATTCTGTTTTCAAAATCAGTACGGAAACATAACTAATGAATTCTAATTCGACTTTCATATGGGAAATGTAAGGAGGAGTATACTTACAGATTCTCAAGAAACCATGGATACAAAAACGCTGATGAGTTTCTGTAAATAGCGATAAATTAGTACGACTGCTAGTTCGCGAATAGAAACGGCGTCCGTGGTAACATAGATCTTCTGGTGACATATGACGTCACAGCGCCTTCGTTCATCTTCGGTGTGTGGTCGGGAAGTTCCGGAATCTGTTGTTTGTTTTTGCTTATTTCTTGTTTACTACGCGTCGGATCGAAAAAAGAACAGCAAATTATTGATCAGAAAATCGCGTTCTATAAGATCCCTAAAATTCATATTTTACCCATTACTTGCACTTTAAATTGACATGATATCTTTCAATTGATAAATATCAATATATCAATCCTGTCAATGACAGCGGAATCAAGCCTGGACGTACAGGCATGAACTTGGGCGATGTCACCTGGCACATATTATATAATATACAAGCGGACAAAAGAAAACATGACAGATTATGAAATATGATTTTAATCAGAGATATATCCACCATCGAAATTTCCGTGATTGATCATTGTATTTGGTATCTATCATATTATCGAAAATGTTACAAATATCGCCGTTTGATCTCTAACAATGATGGTGTTGTCGTTACGGTTACTAAACAATCATCCATGGCTTTGTACGTAAGCATTATAATTGTCTGCCACAAATAACCGCAATTACAAGTGCTGCATCCTGGGGAAGGACATAGCCAAAGCACTGACTAGATGTCAACGACTGAGAGCGCATTACTTACCCATCCTTTCGAATGTTTCGCGCCCTGTCGCAGACTGCAGAGAACGCAATGCAATTTACGCTGCTCTTGTCAGTGCTGCGTGATCTTGCTGAGACCGCCTCAGGGTCATGGACATTATGAAAAACATGGGACAATTGTGAATGTCTTTGGGAAAGAGCTGGCCTTAACTAGACTAGGCATTATCACGTAATGTGTTTTACTTTTCTCAATCTGAGATTGGAAGTGACAAGTTATTATGATAAA
Organism: Urechis unicinctus; assembly: GCA_034190875.2. NCBI lineage: Eukaryota > Metazoa > Annelida > Polychaeta > Xenopneusta > Urechidae > Urechis > Urechis unicinctus. The sequence continues at coordinate 2,935,216 of CM067351.1, read as the reverse complement.
TCATGTCACACTATTGGGAAACCCATTTAATCTCCTAAGAAACTCAGAATGCCAATTCGTCTCAGTCACCGTTAAAGCAACATCGATCTGCACCTCAGCTGGAAAAGTCATACTGATAAATTCCATAGCAAACTTAGACGAACAATGAGCATTATAAATAAACTAAAACACCTCTTCCCCTTAGATATCAAAAAAATTGCTCTACAGCTCACTAATGATGCCACATCTAAACTACAACTTGCTACTTTGGGGTCAACATGGTAATAGAATTGTACAACTTCAAAAAAGATCATTCGAATCATTACCTGCAGTACCAACAATGCTCAGACTGATTCTCATTTTAAAGAACTACAAATCTTGAAAATTGACGATCTATTTTCCCCGTCTAGATATACATTCGATTGTAATTTCTGTCATAACAATCTACCCTCATATTACAATAACATAAACGTAATAAATCAAACATCTGACATTCATAATCACAATACTAGAAATCACAATAATCTTTTTTATCCCAAGAGTTTCACACTCGTTTGCAGTCTCATCCATTACATTCAGAATGTCGAAATTCATCAACAATGCCCAAAATACCATAATAACACAAATATTCTCTCATTCTTACAAAGGATACTGCAACTGTATAAAAAAATTGGTTGATCAATAGATACAGGCATATGTACACCATCCCAAATTGTTTTACATGTACTTGCCCACATTAACTAGTCAAGCAGAAAAGTCAATTGTTAATGCATAAATTCTTACTGCTCTACCCATGTCACCCAATTCCTGACTTTGCAAAAACCCTCTGTCTATGTAAATGCTTTCTGCGCCTTTTTTTACTCAGAAAGCATGATGCTGTGACCTCATGTACTTTTATTATTGTGTAATATGTTTTTCTTTTGTACATATTCTATCTTTTGTGTGTTTCTTTTATATTATTTTTATTATTATAATCATTATGTCAGGGTGGCTCCAGCAGCAGCGACTTTTCAGCCTTAGTTGGAGTCTCTTTATCGATTGTTCATTGTGCATGTGTTCAATTGGTTAATACTAAATATATCTTATCTGATTTGATCATGCTGAATGTGTATCATGTAAATTGCAAATGAGTCCAATATTTCTTTGACGATGACAAAGTATTGCTCATTAATGAGGCTACCGTGCAGCGCTTGCACAGGGTCACTCAGCGCAGCTTGCCACTGCGCAATTAAATCATAATGCTAAACATTGGTTGGAATAGAATTGTCATTAAACTGTTAAACAAATGCGTTTTAATTGTGAGCCGTACCAAATGGTAAGCCAGCGCCGTTTGGTAACAATGTTGACCACGTTGTCCCCCTGATAGCTCACTTACGTACGTGATATTATATGCTTGTATTACATGAACGGCAGGGTTCATTTAAATGATTTTATATTGAAAATATCTCATGAATGGTATTTGGGATTATCTTCAGGATTGATGCCATACAGCAAACGCTGTAACAGTCACAGTTCTCTAAAAACACGCTTTAGGTTGCAGGGTCTAACATTGTAATGGGTTCCTTCAATATTCGAAAACAACTTATTCACTTACATAGGTAATGAAATGTCGTGGCTGTAGCTATTTTTCATTATTCAAAGTTAAATGCTGCATAAATGACCCATCATAATGATGTGTTGACTCACTATCCTGTCCTTGTCCAAAGGATCAAATCTACGATAGTTTATGGCCACACAGAGGGGTGAGAAGGTATACTTCTTACTGGCATCTTATTAACAACAGTGTCTTGCATTCAAAATCATTCCATCACACCTGTGACCGATTATGTCATGGTTGATCTTTAAAACTTCAAACAAGTTCAAAACTGGGATTGCTACCACCCTATATATAACTGCTTGTTTACGAGCGACAGGACAGTGTAGTATGATTAGTCATCCTTAACAATTGATATAAGGTCTGCCTACAGTTACAACAAGCTTAAAAGGACAAATATTTCTGATGTAAGGTGTGGACACCATAACAACATGACATGTAATTATATTGCTTCTCCGTTATGAGTTAAATCATAAGGCTTAATCAATAGTACTATAATTTACCTGAAATGTTGTCTCTAAATATATGGTCAGATTACCATCAAATGTACCAAGATGATAAAGTGTCATTAAACGATTTCCTTTGCATGTGGGATGTCATTCATGGCTCACGGTACAATTAAAAGCAATTCTTGTTGTTTGGTGATTTTAAACCTACAATTGAGGTAAATAACACGGAATCATTTCGCACGATGCGCCATGTGCCATTTATCAAACGGCACTGCCGTGTCAAATCAGACTAAGCTATTGAGAAGTCCTGCGCTTAACGAAGGATACTGTTCACTCCATGCTGTATGTACTAGCAAAAAGAGCAGCCTGATCCCCTAACCACCTCCCACATCCAATACGCACACACACAACCAGAGCTGTAGAATGATGGATGCCATTTGGATATAGACCTTGACGCATCAATTGTAATGTGATGTAGTTAAGACAAAAGTGCGCATCTGGCTGGCTGGCTGTAATGTAACTGTTCAATTGTATGATATATCAAGTGGTTGCTTTAAATGAGCAGTAATGCCGGTGTATTATTTGCGTTTGTGTTTTACTGCGTCTGTGATCTATTTACGTAATCAGTTGCGTTTACAAATGGCACGTGTTGTAATGAACATGGGCGTTCTGCGTGTCGCTGATAATCAAACGCAATTGGCGGGTTCCCAATGGATACTGAGCGTATCGAATTACACATCAGTCATTATTGAACCAAGTGTTCAGGGAACTCAACTATCAATGCTTATATAGATTAACGCCAGTTTGAGGATTTCCCACGTTGTTGACAATACTGTGGCTATTAGCGGGTCGCTATTGTTTTTGACAATCAATCTCTCTTATTCGCGCTATTTTGTCACGCATCATTTTAACGTGAAATGATCATCATTTATAAACATTGACTTCGTCACCGCCAAACATTTGACGACTCCACTACCACATTTAATTAGTAACGTTTAGTCCAATCAAACGAAGCAACTTTGTTCCGGGCATTGACAATGACGCCAAAAACCAGACTATTGTTAAGTGCTGACCAAATTAAATTGTTTGAACGTTATTGCACTATTATATGAGCAGCGAATGGCAACCCTCACGCGACATGATGTGTGGAGGCGCCATTGTTACCAATCTGTCATTGGTTGGCTCCTTTCTTAGACCAGATAGCGTTAAACAAGTACAAAGAAACTTTTTATGTGACTCTTACACACACCACAGATTATGTTCCGTGTTACACATCGTACCAAACAGCCCTCAATACATCATATCGGTGTCAAAGTCATTGCACCGCTCCCTGTTCACAAGCGCATTATCTGCAAAAGAAGGCACTTGAGGGTTTATCGTCGTCATCATTAACTTAACCCCAAGGTCTCTCAGGTCATCAGAAAAACACCCAAATGTCACCCCAAACACTAAAGTGAAGTCGTTAGGTGATCTTGCCATCTCCGTAGCAGCAACATTCCTTGCGGAACTAATTACCAGTTGACTTTCTATTGACAGCCTCGTTTCCCACATATGAGACAAATCTGAAAACTCTTCCATACCTGAAGGTGTTTTAGTGTTTTGTCTCTATTTTTTATATCAGTTCAACTAATGTAATGCGTCTGAATCCTTGCATTTACAATTTGTTAATTGTTGTAACAATCGCATGTCTATCGCCAAATACCATCCCTGTAATGGTAGAAGTAACAAAACAGACTCGTGTCTGCAAAGGTCACAGTTTAAGTCAAGCAGTTGATATATTTGTCACTCAGTCACTAAGTCACTCAGGAGATAACCTGCACGGCGACCGAATCTATTCATACGATTCACTTATATCTTACGATAGATGAATGCTTTGTTCAATGATGTTGAACATCTGACTACTGCAGCCAAACAATATTTAGCGCTTTGTGAGTTGTTTAATGAGTGTGGGAGAGTCGTAAGCTCTTTGGTGTTGACGCACAGTAATAAAATGAGTAATGCTTTGTTGGTTACTACTGGTTTTCTCTAGTTAATGAATATGTAATAAGCATATATCTTTGAGGCAAATAAAGCCATCTTTAGATACTTCATCAACCATGCGTTGTGTGATGAATCAATGAGCATTCAACACAACGCAGCCAAACCAGGAGGTTGATACGACCACCTGTCGTATGTACACCATTTATGCTTATATTTTACTGCCTATGCTTCACACGTCAGCCACAGAAATGATCCCCGAATCGTTCCTCTGGTTCCTTCAATGTATTGGCATCTCATTTGTCAACATATCTGCTAATGATTATAAATGCTAATTTTAATATCTAAACATCTAAACGACACAATCAAATTTGCATTTCAAATCAATGCTTGTCTAGATATAATCGGAAACCTACTGCAAAGATCTATGTACTTTATTGTGCTTTACGTGTAAATACATGTGAGTTTCTTCTAAATAGGAACGGTAACAGATCGGTATAAAGAATGCGCCCATCCCTCAACTTAAAAAGCCCGCTAAATAAACTCAAATACACGCCATTTAATGTTAATTCAACCTTGTCTTCCTAGAAAACAACTGGTGAAAACTATTCATTTTTTATTGTATCCATAGAGCCAAGCGACCATAAGCTTTATTTTCGAAATTGTTATAAGCTGACAACTGACGAATACCATCCCCTCACATTTAGTTACAAACGCTGCATCAAGGATAAGGTAAAACAAAGAGGCAATGCAGAATTGCTGATATTGCAACAAATAATAATAATAATGCTCACCCCATATTATTTCAGGACAACGTATTAGGCATATGCAATATTCTATTAAACTTGCATAAACTTACCAAAGGCACGTTGGGTACAGACGCTGTTTGCACATTAATAAAACCGTTGATGTCATAATTGTTGTCCATCCTGAATTTATTTATTGGACGAAGTTGTTAATTGCCCACATACTTAAAGCACAAAAAAGTGCACAAGTGTCAGGTGCACAAAGGGCTGGTTTTAAGATACAATATTTAACCTACGAATATGGTAATTTTGTAATATGCGCCGACGGCAATTTCTTGTCAGGTTTGTTTGGTGCAGACTTTCTACGTAAGACCGATGGCTTTTGCAGAGGAAAATAATTAAATAAGAATTATGGTACTCAATGAAATTGCTCATTACAATCCGGCAAAAATGTAGGAGTAGGCAGCAAATGGATATCTAGAGATATTTAGCCATGCAGTATTGCGTTGTTAAAGGTTTCGGATTCGTTACATATTAGACTTTTACTGCATTGGCATTTTCAAGTGATGACAATCGCACTTGGTAGACGGCTGTGCAATCAAATTTGTTTGTAGAAATCCGACAAAAATAATTGGTTTGAAACATGTTTTAATGTTAAATTATTGGGTGGTGTAAAACAATTTTGCTAGACGGTCCTTGGGTTTCTGCAATTGAAATATTCAAAATATTAAAACTCAGTGTTCCAAGTTTTATTCATGGTTCGTGTACTCACAATTACGGTTTTTCTGTGGTTCCATTTCAACAAGTTTGACTCGTCTTATGCGCATGGTACGCATGGGCGTCGTACATGTCGCCACTAACATCTAACCGCTGCAAGTCATGGGCTATTGTCTTGATGCATATGCTGAGGCATCAGTGCGAAACTAATGTTATTTAATGGCTTTTGTTGAGGGTCGATTTGGACACACGGGTCGTTTAATGGGTATTCCCTCTATGAATGCGGCTTTAAGGGAGACACTGTAGCTGTCATGTGCCTTTTATGAGGGCTTCACGTTAATGGACGGTGCCATTTTAAGGCCTACTCTATGCACGACGGCTCTTGCATAGGTAAATGTCCTTAATAGCTACTAGGTTTGATATGACATGAATAATCTTGAGATCACTATCGTCTAACAATGATTCACTTCACATATGCAATTTAAGGAGAGTCTTTATTTAGTCATTTGAAGATTGCCAATGTGATGTCGAAATCTCTAATTATGCTAGAACGATGTTCAAGAGGCGAATGCTAGGATCGATGGAATAAATTGATATCGTTTGCAGGATCAACTCGTCAACTTGTCAGCGAGTTCGATATATCAGTATCATAAATCAAACATTACATGAAAATTGTCTGCACGTATCTTACATGTATCATCAAATATTTGATTCTAAAATTTTACAGGTACATCAACGCTTATGGGCAAACGGTCTTTCGTTATCAAAAGGCTACGTTTAACCAGCATAAGCCTTCCTTTCCCGGTAGCTCTTAGCATGAAATAAAAGACGGTACTGTAAAATAGTTTACTGCAATAACGTCACTGATCTCGCTCATGCGACTAATATAAAAAATCCCGGTCGTCCTAGGAAAGGTCAATTTCTAAGTAAATCAAATGAGAAACCTGAGTTCATCAAATTTGTAAATCATACAGATGGCGTATTGTTTGCAAGGAACTAATAACGGGAAACAAGAAACACTTTACTTGAGTATGTTATGTAAAGAATGTGTACCGTTCAACCATCATTTTATGGAGCAATTAAACTTGGCATTGAGGCTTAAGTAGCCATAAGAATAAAGCCGCGGTTTTAAGATAGCATAAATCGAAAATTATGCTACAGATATGTGCGGAGTGAAATTTGTCAGAAACAAACAGACCTGGCTGATATTTAAAATTTTATGCTTTCTTTCCAATTCAAATCTCGAATGATTCTGGTCTGTCAACTGTAGCTGTCATGTGCCTTTTATGAAGGCTTCACGTTAATGGACGGTGCCATTTTAAGGCCTACTCTATGCACGACGGCTCTTGCATAGGTAAATGTCCTTAATAGCTACTAGGTTTGATATGACATGAGTAATCTTGAGATCACTATCGTCTAACAATGATTCACTTCACATATGCAATTTAAGGAGAGTCTTTATTTAGTCATTCAACCATCATTTTATGGAGCAATTAAACTTGGCATTGAGGCTTAAGTAGCCATAAGAATAAAGCCGCGGTTTTAAGATAGCATAAATCGAAAATTATGCTACAGATATGTGCGGAGTGAAATTTGTCAGAAACAAACAGACCTGGCTGATATTTAAAATTTTATGCTTTCTTTCCAATTCAAATCTCGAATGATTTTGGTCTGTCAATAGTAATGCATCCAAACCTGGTTGTTCAAGTATTTCGGCGGGAGATGTAACCTTGTGCAGATTATTTGATATACCGGGTTTTATCATGTCCATTACGATGTCTCTACTGCCCCTGTCATCACGCGCAGCAACTAAAGTATCCTCAGCATGTGTAGCGGCCTGTATCTTGTCTTAAGCATTTCTGTCGTTAATGAAACCTTCGGTGCCATCAACAGCGTAATACTCTGCTAAGTTGAACTGACAATACCATAACATGACAGTCCAGCCGAGGTCGGTAGCCTCACTGGAACTAGTCAGCAAGCCACTTGTCCACGTAACAGACGACGTGAATTGTGAACTTTCCGCGTTAATGAGGCTTGGTACTATCAGGTGTTCAAACAAAGCGCCATTTGCCAGATTAGATGATTTTGAGCTTCGTGAAAGCCTATATACTGAACAATACATGATGCAATGACGATTATGAATAATCATGAGAGTCAGAGCCGCTGCAATATGCGATGGCACCTTCAAAGTGGAGAAACTAATCATTTGGGTGTCCAAAGCTATAGTTTTGTCAAAGGTGGCTGAAACACCAATCATCAGTAGTCATGTGTCTTTGCGTATTTCGCTGCGCGTAACATTTGTACATGCCTTAAAATATTTGCATTTTATTTTGCTTTTCTACAAGCCATATGCATAGCTTGTAAACATGTGTTCCAAATGGTGAGTAAAGATATCATAGCTGGCAAAAATGCACTTGCATCTGAAAGCTTACGCATATAATTTGCAACTCATGATATTTACGGCAATTTACCAGTAAGCAACAGATGCCCCGCAGGTGTTCTCTTTGACATTACCAGATCGCTACCAATATTGTTTCACACTCCAATGATCTGAGTGATGTGGTCTGTATGCTATTTCGCAACGGGAGCTGTCCTATGATTTTGCTTCGAATGATGGATGGGCAGTGGTCTTTCTTGTTTCATATCTATGGAAATAGACTCCCGCTTATTAACACAATCAGTCTCCCCCTTAACATTTTGATTAGACACCGTTATATTACCCATATCGATTTCCCGAAGCATACTGAACAAAATAGCTGATCCTGCTGCGAACCTGAACGAATAAAGGTTTAAGATCAAAGCAGTTATATGTTTAAACTTGTACCGATGATGCTAACATCAGTTGCTTATATGTTGACATTGTGATGACTTATGTAACGGGAAAGCACAGTGTACGCAATAAACACCTACGGTTAAATCAGAATGTAACTAATATTCAGACTCGCTTATATTCAGCTTATTTATTTGTTCAATTAGATGCTAACCAGGCTTGACTCACTCAACTACTTTACCAACACACGACTCTCGTTCAATGTCCATCAGAACGAGCTTCTGACAGGTTACAGCAAAACGACATCAAGGGTAGGACCTCTAGAGTATAAGGTGTCACACATAAGTCCACAAACAACAGAGAGTGTTTGGAAACAAGTGAAAACCTGATTAAGTACATAGATGTCAGTTTAGTCCGTTCACGTTACTGCACAAGCTCCGCAAGCTGAAATTCAGCCAATCATTTACAAAAGCTATGATATAATGACGTTGTAGCCCAGCACATGCGTTTATACCTGACTGATGCGGAATCAACCCGTGTGTGCAGGAATTGCAAACGACCATGTTTGATTCCACGGGTCTTCTAGCAGACGTATGCACAACCATTGAGGCACCAAGTGTTTTTTTAATCCAACGAACGCTGCCCATACTATGCAAAGATAACCTGCTCTCCTGCCTCACTGATAATCAATGACTTTGTGTCCGACCTTGAAGTCATGAAGCATTCGTGTAATCATGCATTCGTCTAATTTGATAGTGAACATGAGACATAAATTATCCTGATTACATCTTGCCGCACGAGGGGACTGTATTACTGACCCTTTGCCAATACTGTGCGTTTTATTTGGGCTGCATGTGGACTGATATTCTTATCTGTCTGTTAAGTAATTTAGCTTACAAACCATGATTGGGTCTTTGTTATGGTATGGAGTAGATTAAAAACCATTACTTACCGTATTTTCCAAGTATGTATAGATGGTGGTAGCACACTTGTTGTGGCCTAATCATAAACAAACGGCTAAAGCAATTGCGGATAGATCCAAAGCATATAATGTTGTAGCATTTGACGAAAGCCAACAATGTAAGGGCCATTGTCCTGCATCACAGCTCCAATATGTTCGATTAATTGATGTCAGTTCAATAAGAATAAAGCCTTACCATCGTGGAAAGACCTAATATATAAAAAAGCATCATAATAGAGCTGTTGCTGATCTATGTGTAATGCACCATGGCATAGAGTCGCCCAAAACATTGATAATTGATAATATATATATATATATATATATATATATATATATATATATATATATATATATATATATAGATATATATATATATATATATATATATATATATATATATATATATATATATATATATATATATATATATATATATATATATATATATATATATATATATATATATATATATATATATATATATATATATATATATATGAAAATGTACCCTTTTGATAAACATGACACAACGATTCACCAGCTAGGTCCACGGTGTCATTACAGTCTGGCGATCCGCGTCAGTCTAATTTATTCCACTCATTGCACGCATCTATATCAGGTGACTCTCTCATGTGCCCACCCTGATATATATGCCGCAATATCACCATACCAGCTCCATTGCGTTACATCCGCTTATGCCAACATTCACTCAGGAAAGTGCCACAGCATCGACCACTATTGTGAGGGGCATTGAACGGCGCATACGTCACCACCGACGTTGAATATAAAATAGCCCTGTCCTGTCAAACTCATACCTAGAACGTTCTTCTGTGCATTGCAATCAGCCGTAGAATAATGTAATTCCCTCCACGGCCATAGTGACGTAAGTGCAAACCTTTATACATTATAATGGCTTTCAATGTGCTTACGCGCGCGATGTTTAATGGACATTATCTCTGAGAGTGCGGCATGAATGGAGTCATTCAATGTGCCATGCGCTAATTATTAACACCTCAAATATTTTCTTGAATGCACAATAGCGCACCGTGAGTATTATATTTATTCGTACAAGGAACAAACGTTCTGCTGTGCATCGCAATCAGAAGTAGAATTGTATGATTTATTTAAATTTACCTTCGAATAACCCGAGAGCTCCCTGGCCATTTCCATACTTATCTATTTTTGTTGATGCTGTTGAAATATAAAAATGAATCCCATGATATTTTCTCAGTGATAAGAGGTTTTTCCACTCTTGTGATTGTTGAGTGGTCACATGCCTAGACACCCATGGACTTCAATTCTGCAGACAAGGCGACGCGGCCTCATTACCCGCCCAGATATTCTGTCTCTTTGGGAGCACACCTAAGCTTACCAAGCGTGCAAGTTTCTGCGATGACTGCAGTTTGTACCGGGCTATTAACACCCGTTGCATTGCAGCATGTATTGTGACATGATTCATAAAGCTATACAAAATACAAAAAACGGTTGGTCTGAGTACGTTTTGTTTGCCATGGCTCCTTTACTATATCAGTATAAAAAATTAACGTTTGTACCCTTTTGTAACATAGTAGATTTTGATATGGACAATGTTGCTGAAAAGACTTTTAGGACTATGTTCAAAATCGGTGGTATGCATCAAAACGCTGCAGCTGGTGCAAATCGCCTCGTATCAGTTTTCAATGGGCAAATGAAAACGACTCTTGTCAACGGCAAATATTTAACTGTGACATGGGTAAGTAAAGATAAGATGTTTCATTTCAGCCGAATGTACTGTGGCTTTTCATGGATTGCGTTCATAACACATCATGTACTCGTAACATAATATTCACAAATGAATGGAACATGTGTTTGGAAACGATAATGTCTACTTTATTGATGTTGCATTGATACATCACTTATAAAAAGCACCCATAGAAGCATGTGCATCCATTAAATCATTAGTTATCGATTGCGTTGAACCACTGGATGTCTGCATAAATAACGCATCATTTTCTAGTTATGTCGTAACTGCACACGGAAAAAATTATTTCGGCCGCATCAATATTTTTTGCAAAGCTAATGCAAAGCCATTAAGTTTCGTTCTTGGGTGTGATATAACGGGCATATAAATATCTACAAACCTATTGCAGTTATAGAAGAGACAAACGTCGGCCAGGACATCGAATGTGTCCATATCAATGTCCATATCAATGGCCGCTATCACCTTCAATGGTAGAAAACTGCAGTATAAGCAAGTCAATAGGAAATAATTGCGGAATTCATGTATCCGTGTGAATCTAAGCTATGTACCATTTCTGTAGGACAATTAAGTGTATTTGTATACCTTTGCAACAACTAAGCTGTTCGATGTAAGTGTTAAAGCTAATTACCTGCCATCTCATATATATTATACAAGCCTCAACTCACACGTAGATAAATGAGCTATCAGACATACACCGCAATTGACAGCTCTATGCTACCAACTAGCGCTCCGAGGCATTTTTGAACTGCTTACAAATGAAAATCCATTTCTTCGTTCACAGATGTTAACCTATGCTTGGCATTGCAAAGTTGCAAAATATATGAAAGCTACTTTAGAAGTAATGCACAAGCTACAATGAATACCTCTCTTACCAATGGGGGGACTATTTATCATCAGAATATCAATCGAATAGCTTCTTCAAAATCTGTAATTTAGCTTCAACCAGACTTAAACTCAAAAATAACGCTTAAAGTGAATGATAATATAGGTATATAAGTTATGTCAAGCCTGATTTAACAAGTAAACGCAACAGAAATAATTGTCATGATAGAGGGCATGTCCAAAAGTATGATCTCAGGCAAGATAAGAAATGACATCGCGACACGCACTGTGTGTATGGTTAATCATGTTTCAACATTGGCTTTACTAGAACATTGATGAATACATGCATGACAGCTGAGGAGTTTCATGAAAGAGAACAATGGCGAGCGTGCATAATCAGACAAAGCAATAGAGAAGTTCTGCGCACAACGTAGAACACCACACGGTTAGTCATCTGAATCCGCTGCTGAAAAAGCAAGCCGGCTACACAAACACACCGCTCCCCCATCTGACACCCACACCAGCCGATTTATTAAATGAGAGATGCCTAGGCCAGGTTGTACCATTTGGCTCATACGGGCACTGGATCCAGGTGTTTACACAGCCGGCCGAATATAAACATAAATGCATTATTATTGTTGATCTGTGAGTCGGCAAGGTCTAACCAATATACGAAAAAAAAGTTTCTCTCCGCCCTGTTCAAGACTTGTCTGCAAATTATCTCTGATGTTATCTTTTCCATCAGTTGGCGTTTTACATTAACGTCATATTCTCAAAAAAGGCGTCCTTCTGGCATTAGCGCTCGATGTCAATGTTAAATTGCTTGGCTGTGGCATGTAAAAATGGACAAAGGTTTGTTTGTCACAAGGGTGTGAATACGTAAAGCTTTCTATCTATGTCGAGCTTCAATTGCAATGTGGCAGTATAGTGATATGTTTGTTATTCATTGACATGTAGTGTCGATCTATGTTGATAGATGTTCAACCATAGCACTAGCAAGAGACAGTGATTACCAGGCAAGTGGCAGTGGTAATGTACCCTGAATGCTCGCTTATTAAATTGTACTTCCGTTAAATAAACAAAATCGCCCTTGTATATATATATATATATATATATATATATATATATATATATATATATATATATATATATATATATATATATATATATATATATATATATATATATATATATATATATTTATATATATATATATATATATATATATATATATATATATACAAGGGCGATTTTGCTTATTTAACGGAAGTACAATTTAATAAGCGAGCATTCAGGGTACATTACCACTGCCACTTGCCTGGTAATCACTGTCTCTTGCTAGTGCTATGGTTGAACATCTATCAACATAGATCGACACTACATGTCAATGAATAACAAACATATCAATATCCATATATATATGTATATATATATATATAAATATATGTATACATATATATATATATATATGTATATATTTATATTTTGTATATACATATACATATATATAAATATATATACATATATATATATATATATATAGATATATATATATATATATACATATATATATATGTATATTTATATATATATGTATATGTATATACAAAAATATATAAATATATACATACATATATATATATATATATACATATATATATTATATATATATATATATATATATATATATATATATATATATATATATATATATATATATGTGTGTTTATTTATATTGATATATATATTTATATATATGCATATATATTTACATGTATTCATATTTATATTTATATAAATTTATGTCTCACCCCACTGCTGGTAACACGCTTGCCCTGGACATGTAGCTGGTTGGGAATACCCTAAGTTTGCAAATGAGGCATTGGATGGATCTTCAAAGAGCAGCAGCAGGATGCATTTCATGCTGCGAGCCGGCGAGCAAGGCATTCCACAGAGTGTCACTCTTATTTTATGCAATCTTTCTGTGGCGGAGCACACATTCGTACGGAATCATGATCCGACCTGCATACTGACAGCCGATTATTTGGACAGGTCTGAGTGACCATTTCATACTCCAGGGAGATGCCATCGATTTTGTCGTCATAGAGATCTTTTCATCGTTGTTTTTATAAAACAAGTTAAACCTCTCCCTAAACTCCGCTGAAACAGTAAACGAAGGCATTTAATCACTCAAGTAAACCGGAGAGTTATTTTGATTCATAGCTCTCTATATCGCATGGGGAAATATGCGCGTTTGCTTACACTTTTACCCTGTTGCTCTGCAGTTATTTCCCAGCCTATCACACACAAAGATATGTTTGGTGGGCTTCAATACGAACAATATGTTTTCGTCAGCGCTGGCAGCGAATAGTACATAATACGATATATCACCACACAGCAATCCTTAATGGATGGCCTGAATCATCCTAAAACATTCTGAGACATGAAAGA
>CM067351.1:2803509-2916009 GCA_034190875.2 Urechis unicinctus | reverse complement strand
ACTTAACTATTTCCAACTATCTTAATATGGTAGACCTCAAAGGTCAACGGGTCCTCAGATTGCAATCATAAACAATACTTGGGAGTAGTCATATTTCTGATGTTGGATCTAATTTGTAAAGAGGTGTCTGATGTCATTACCAAATATCAATTACAATTTGAAGTCACAACATCACATGCATATAAGGCTGTTGCCTTTCCAGGCAATGGCCAATGTGATGGTCTATCAAAAGAGAGAATAAGTTGATGGTGCAAATAAAGAGTTGAAAGTGTCAGATATTACCTGAGGGTCACCTAATACAAATAACACCCGTCAATAAATAAACAGCATCTGAACTGCATAGCTATTTGATTGCATAATCAATGAGCATCTGTGCTATAAAAAACATGACTATGATTATTATGTAATTTGACAGTAGATAATATTGAATGTTCTCAGCTGAACAGCTGATCTGGCCTCATATAAGTTTCCTGGCACTGAATTATGTGATCTGACCTTGGAAGGTATCGTATAAGTGAGTGTGGAAACATTTTATGAAGTGTTAGATTGTGAAAATAAATCACCAGCATCTGTATTCTGGGTCTCTATTTTCTAACCGCATTGCTCTCCATGCTTCCATTCCTATTTAGTTATCAAATAAAGATGCAGATTGAAATGCATTGTCATTTATTTAGAGCTCTGTTAAAGTTTGGGCCCATGTACTGTGAATATGGAAGAAATTCTATTTTGAACCAACCCAATACAGTCAAACCTGTGTTACCGGTCACCTGTACAACCCGGTCACCTGTACATACCAGTCGCTCAGTTTCAGTCCCTTGAGAATTTACATCTATGTAAAAGATAGGAGCGGTCACCTGTATAATCTGGTCACCTGTGCATAAAGGTCACTCTGGCCAAGTCCCTTGACTGACCTGATTAGCCAGGTTTGACTGCATATATATATTTCCACAAATCTACCAACATATGTTTCATTAATATAGGTACCTAGGTCAGATGTTAGCTTAGGAACCTATCAGAGAACACTGCCTGAATTGACCATAACTAAAGTGGGCGTGTACTTGGCACAAATGGATTGCCTTGACACGGTCGGTTTGTTTGCTTGTATGATGAAGTATTTTTCAATTTGTACCACAAGCTCAACCATACCGACATCTTTGTAACATGGTCCGATTTTTATCAAATTATCAATTAAATGGTTGTAAAAACTCACACAAAATGCAGATCACATAATTATGAACAAATGTGTAGCAATGGCAGAAATATGCATTGTTTCTCATTGTTTACATCTGAATTAATGCATAGTCTGTTATGTGTCAATTATATTAATTTTGCAATGCATATTGTAAAATGTATGTACTTTTTTTTATTAGATACTGAATCAGCAGCCCAAGCAAGTACCGGTTATGCCAAAAGTCTGAATAGAACATCAAGCCCTGTAGACCCAAGACTTAACGATGCCAACAAAAACAGCTTGATTTCTAGTGACTCGGGAGTCAGATCAGGATGTCTCGAGCAGAACATGCATCAGAGATACATGCGAGTATTTTTCATTTCTCAGTGATCTGTTAACTAGTGACAAGGTATAAACCAAAGAAAGGCTTCTTTGCATTAAAAATGAATTCTAGTCAAGTGACCTTCATGTAAAAGGCACTATCCACTGCATGGTCTATAAAGGCCTGTGCTATATTATGAAAGTCATTACAAGTCTGCTATAACGAGAAACTAATAGCAAAATATGAAAACAATATATGAATGCAGTGCAGACCGCTTCTAATGGGATACAAGGCAGACCCAAGCTCTACAACTTGCCTTAAGAAGTTATATTCAGATCCCCAGTCTGAAGAAACTACTCCCAGGTATGGTATATATACTTCAGAATATATTGTATTAATCAGGATAAATTTGAGAGAAAGATCATTCCCAGTATCTCTTCTATGGTAGATGTCATATATTATAAACAATTGTTGCACAATTGTGGTGTAGGCTGAAATGTTATTTAAGCATATATATTAACCTTGCACTGCCATTTGATGTTTCATGATTAAGTAACTTTATCTGATGCTTTCTCAATAAGTTATATCTTCTATTCTCAGCATTACACTGCATTTATGGTCACTATCTTATACAGAATGCATGTGACACTATTCATTTGACACTACCCTCACACACAACCTCACTTTGACACCTGGAGTTGTTCTACATCATTCAATCAGACAAATGGTTGGTTATAGCTGTACCAGCAAGGAACACTACCTAACCTTCTGTGGGATGACCCATCAATCTGAACCACACATCTTTTGCCTCCAGTTTTGGTTGAATAATAGAACTGTTATCTCTGGATTAGTGGTGCAAAGTAATTTGCTTAATATGTGTACATGTCAATTGTTCAGGGAAGAAAGAAGTTCTTAAGTCACAGCTGCCAATGGGACTTCCCTATTTAAAAGTTTATAAAATATATAAATGAGCAGTGCAAGTTCCAATGCGCCTTGTACCACCTCTTAATTATGCTTGAAATCTCATTAACTATGCATAATTGTAATGAGCAGTGCTGGTTCCGAATGGATGTGCTGCAAACTCTTAATTATGCTTGAAATGTCAATAAACATGCATAATTGCCATACAAGTGACCTTTTTAATCACTTTATAGTTTATAGACAATATAACACATGCCCAGTTTACTCAGTTAATGATGCAATAATATTTTATCATAGCTTTTGACAGTAAAAAACGATTTTTAAAATATATTTACCCATGGCCTCGGTGTTAAAGGTGCGTTTACCAGTGGCCTTACTTGTTCGATAGCTGTGATGTTAATATATTACCTGCATTTCAAATCCAACCCCTTTTAAACAAATTATGGCCATGTGAAATCTGTTCCCTAGGGACTATGAATTTTGTAATATAACAGATGATATAAGCCGAAATAATAGAGATTACATAGCGGTAGTAGTATTATCATTAAGTTATTAGCGTATATTTCTATGAACTAGAGCAAAAAAAGCATGCCTGTCTGTGAGCTACATTGGATGATCAAGCGTTATGATGAACAACGGAGACGTCTCCATGGACAAACAAACAACCATATCGAGCTGAAGAGTGGAAGCCACAGGGATTTATATAAATCGTCTACAGTGCCACCTCGTTAAACGGGACCTCGCCAATTGGGATTCCTCGATGATGGGGACGCAGACCGGGAAACCATTCCAAGCAATGTTATTTCACTCGGTTAATTGGGACATTCCAGATGAATTGCCTCGTTAAAAGGGACGCGTTGCCATCGATCGATTTTAAATACCATCGACTGTAAAGGTTTAATCCTGATTACTTAACGATCTCTGATCACCCGAGATCTGATCACCCAAGTTAAACGAGGGTTGATGAGGTAGTTAAATCATCTAGGAAATGCTGGCGGCTGACTAACAAGCGTTACTTACGATTGCAGATTACGATTGTGCACAGTCAGCGTGCCCGATTCCCGTTTCCGGTGGTTGCGGAGCCAAGCGAGTTCACATTGACGCCTTGACTCCCTGATCAAGTGTCAAGTCGGGTGGTTTAAAAGGCAGAAGTGTCATCATTCATCATCAAACTGCCAAAAAAACTGTCACAATGCCTCGAAGAAAAGACCTCACCCTACAGAAGAAAGTAGAGATCCTGAAAGAACTAAAATAAGTTGCCAAAGCCAAGCTAGAATCGCCATAAAATTGCATGTTTCCACGTCTGCCATATCGCGCTTAATAAAAAACAGGAATGACATCTTGGAGCTACAAGGAGCCGGCCAATACGAAAGCCGAAAACGAAAGAGAGCGAATGGAGACAAAGAACTGGATGAGGCACTGTTTACGTGGTTGAAACACAAGTGGGCCCAAGGCGCACGACTGTCCGGAACAGAAATTCAATCAAAGGCTCTCCAGCTAGCGGAAATGAAGAGGGTGCCGAGATTCAAAGCATCATCTGGTTGGCTGTGGCGCTTGAAGTCGCGGTTCAACGTAGCCTTCAAAAAGCAGCAAGGTGAAAAACAATAAGCCGATAACCCGTCCGCCCGCCACTGGCTCCAAGACAAATTTACTAAAATTCCCGCCGACTTCAGTGACCAGGACATATAAAACGCAGACGAGACGGCCCTTTACTTCCGGGCCTTCAATGACAAGGAACACTGCCTGCCCACGGAGGAATTCGCCGGAGGGAAAGCCGCCAAGGAAAAGATCACCGTCATACTTATTTATTTGTATATATATATATATATCTGTATACAAATATATATTTATATATATATTTATGTGTACATATATATATACATATATATATATATATTTATATATATATATGTATGTATGTATATATATATATGTATATAAACATATATTCTTACATATATGTATATATATATATAACTGTATACAATATATATATATATATATATATATATATATATATCTATATATCTATATCTATATATATATATCTTATATATCTATCTATATATATATATATATCTCTATATATATATATATATATTTTATATACATACGAATGCGACCATTTTGGACATTTAGCAAAAAAACAACCATTTTGGGACATTGGAGGCGACAAAACATATGGTCAATATGATGATTATTTCTTGTTTTGTGTTGGTCTGTTGGTATCATGTTTCGGTTTCGTAAACTTATCTTGGTTTTTCATTGTTTTATTAAACTTATATATTTTGTGTACCAAAATGGGTGTTCCAAAATAGTTCGGATATTAGGGACACGTAAAAAAACTATTTTGGAACTTACCAAAAAACCAAGTATTTTGGGACATAACAAAAAACCAACCATTTAGGGACATCACAAAAAACCTACTTTTATGGCACATAGAAATCTAAACGCTTTGGCACACAACCAAAACCATCCATTATGCGACAGTGTGGTGAACTTGTGGTGGAAATTAAATGTTTGCATCTATGCCACGGGTTATGTCTTTAATCCCAGTCTGTATGACGGGGAATCTTAATTTGAAATGATAATAAGCGATAGAATGAACGTGCAGTTAAGGGGCAATGCATGTTTAGTTAACGACAATTCATTTATTTCATATGGAAAGATGTTCAATTCAGCCTAATTCAAGCATGGAGGAGCAAAGGCTCTAAATGTCTGGCGCTTACGAGTGCCGGGCCCGGCGCATGAATAGATATATAGATATACACAGAGATACGCACACTGTGAAACTGGAAGTCATACAGGAACTCGTTGGATGGAACGCGCAATATGTGTCGAGAGTCTGAATATGAACTTGACAGGGGTCGGCTTTCTTATCATTGAGAAAACGCGAACATAGTTAAGTATCATTCCACATCCTGTTCGAGACCTGTACGCTCCGTCGCTAAGTGATCTTCGATATTGCAAGCGAGGTTAAGCCCCAATCATGCACACACTTCGCATAAGGATTTATTATAACGAATAGTTATCCTCTGCTACTAATATGACAACAACGATAAAGTTATTGTAATAGACGATTTATATAAATCACTGTGGCTCCCACCTTTTAGCTCGATATGGTTGTTTGTTTGTCCATGGAGACGTCTCCGTTGTTCATCATAACGCTTAATCGTTCAAGCACTGTCGTATGCAGTCTTTAATTTTTTTCTCATCCAATGTAGCTCACAGACAGGCATGCGTTTTTTGTTCTAGTTCATAGAAATATACGCTAATAACTTAATGATAATCGTACTACCACTATGCTATTATTTCTGATTATATCATCTGTAAACATAGTTTAAAAATCGTTTTTTACTGTCAAAAGCTATGATGAAATATTATTGTATCATTAACTGAGTAAACTGGGCATGTGTAATATTGTCTATAAACTATTAAGTGATTTAAAAGGTCACTTGTATGGCAATTATGCATGTTTATTTACATTTCAAGCATAATTAAGAGTTTGCAGCACATCCATTCGGAACCAAAACTGCTCATTACAATTATGCCTAGTTAATGAGATTTCAAGCATAATTAAGAGGTGGTACAAGGCGCATTGGAACTTGCACTGCTCATTCATTTATTTTATAAACTTTTAAATAGGGAAGTCCCATTGGCAGCTGTGACTTAAGAACTTCTTTCTTCCCTGAAACAATCGACATGTACACATATTAAGCAAATTACTTTGCACCACTAATCCAGAGTTAACAGTTCTATTATTCAACCAAAACTGGAGGCAGGAGATGTGTGGCTCAGATTGATGGGTCATCCCACAGAAGGTTAGGTAGTGTTCCTTGCTGGTACAGCTATAACCAACCATTTGTCTGATTGAATGATGTAGAACAACTCCAGGTGTCAAAGTGAGGTTGTGTGTGAGGGTAGTGTCAACTGAATAGTGTCACATGCATTCTGTATATGATAGTGACCATAAATGTTTTACACACTAAATTGCTGGTGACCACAAGATTGCAGCACCTCAGCAGGTTTTAGATTGACCAAGGCATCTTCAGAAAGATGCACAAAACAAAAAGAGAGATTATTTTAGAGCTACACAGATTGTACATTTAGTCAGTGTAGCTACAACGTTTGTAATAATCTGTCTGCAGTGTAATGCTGAGAATAGAAGATATAACTTACTGATAAAGCATCAGATAAAGTTACTTAATCATGAAACATCAAATGGCAGTGCAAGGTCAATATACATGATTAAATAACAATTCAGCCTACACCACAATTGTGCAACAATTGTTTATAATATATGACATCTACCATAGAAGAGATACTGGGAATGATCTTTCTCTCAAATTTATCCTGATTAATACAATATATTCTGAAGTTTATATACCATACATGGGAGTAGTTTCTTTAGACTGGGGATCTGAATATAACTTCTGTAGGCAAGTTGTAGAGCTTAAGTCTGCCTTGTATCCCATAAGAAGCGGTCTGCATGTGCATTCATATATTGTTTTCATATTTCGCTAATAGTTTCTAGTTATAGCAGACTTGTAATGACTATCATAATATAGCACAGGCCTTTATAGACCATACAGTAGGTAGTGCCTTTTACATGAAGGTCACCTAACAAGAATTCATTTATAATGCAAAGAAACCTTTCTTTGGTTTATACCTTATAGCACATCACAGAGGAATGAAAAATACTCACTTGTATCTGCGTTCGTGTTCTACTCCAGACATCTTGATCTGACTCCGAGTCATAAGAAATCAAGTTGTTTTTGTTGACATCTTCACGTCTGGGGTCTACAGGGCTTGTTGTTCTAGGCAGACTTGTGGCATAACTGGTACTGGCTTGGGCTGCTGGTTCAGTATCTAACAAACAAAAGTACATACATTTGAAAATATGCATTGCAAAATTAATATAATTTCCATTGACTATGCATTAACCTGGAATATTGTGTGATTCAGATCAGGAATTTCTTCCCTGCATTAACTCAGATGTAAACAATGAGGAACAATGTTTGTATCACTGCATATTTCTGCCATTGCTTCACACATAATTATATGACCTGCATATTGTGTGAGTTATCAGATTTGGTGACAATCGGACCATGTTCCAAAAATGTGGGTATATATGTACTAAATTGAAAAATATTTCATCATATAATGTCTCTCGAGCCAAGCAACAAGCATGTCAAGGCATTCCATTTGTGACTATCCCACTTTAGTTATGGTCTATTCAGGCAGTGGTTTGATAGGTTCCCAAGCTAACATCTGATAAGACCTATGTTTGACCTTTGTGGAAGTATCATATTTGGTTCAGAATAGAATTTCTTCCCAAACTTTAACAGAGCTCTATTATATGACAATCATTTCCAAGTGACAGTGGATGTTATGACTAAAGATAGATTTTTTGCATATCAGAGACCTTTGAGGTCTATCATTTGTTAATATATGGTAGTCAGTGATCACCAAGTGACAGTGGATGAGAAAGATAGTTTTTTATATCAAGTGTTTTGTTAATATATGGTATTCAGTGACCCAACAGTGTTGAATACTGCGTGAATAATGTAAATTTAGTAGTTTGTCAAGAAGGTACGTGACTTTTACGGTCGCATTTGATTATTTTGGTCACATGACCATACAGAAAGTAAACAAGGCGGGGTCATTGAGAATAAGAGCGCATGTGTAGACTACGTGAGCTCCATGGAGGGACCCAGGGTTATTGAATTATGTTACAAGTATTATATGGGAAATCATCATAAAAGCTTCTGCTTATTTTCAATATCATACACTTACCGCTGTTGCATCACGGATTGGGTCAAGTCCATGTTAGGTCAAGTCCAAACTTTGGTCATGTCCAATTTAAGACATGTCCGATTTTAGTCAAGTACATGCTTACGCTTGTTGTAAGGAATTAAACAGACAGGCGGGCGCGACGCTGCAGGGTGGGGGTGGGTGGGGGGGCCTAGTGTCTTCGTCTCCCACTGATACCTTTTATGTTTTATGGCATCCGGACGGCCTTCTTCCTTGGCCACCTGCTATGTCACCCGCCATCGGTTATTTTTTTTTTTTTTGGGGGGGGGGGGTGCCTCAACGTTGGTAGCAGCGAAAGTGTCGCGCAGCTCCTCCAACCTAACATAAAACCAGCCGAAACAGGTGACTATCCTTTTGCTAAGCTCACTCGTCTCCTAGCCATTACGGACTACATTCCCTCTCTCCCGTCATCGGAGCGCGTGGGATTCAGTGACGTCGTCCTCGACTCAGGTGCCAGCAAATCCCGCCTGAAATATACCACGCCGATACAGTGGATGTGTGCCAGGTTAACAATCATGCGAGAGCTCATGGCGGGAGGCGATCTGTCCCTTCAGGACATTAACTTGTACCTCATCTATATGGAGAAGATTGCCGAGCTGGCCACCAAGTATACCTGGCAATCACTCCTCATATAGGACAAGGAGTACCCCAAATAGCAGTCACAGACCAAATGCAAAACAACATACACCACGTCGAAATCTACCTCGAAACTCACCCCGTCTGCAGGCCTCATCTCGTCAGTCAGTCCTCTCCTCCAGCGCCCGTACCACACTCCCAAACGAGATATGCCGCTTGTTTAATGCGTGCTGATGTCACTGGGGCACAGCCTGTAGATGCGCCCATCGCTGCAGTGTACCCGGTTGCGGTGAACCCCATAGCCAGCTGCAGCACACACATACCAGCACCGAGCCTTCAAAAAACGCGCCCGCGAGGGGTTGGACATACTTGTCCCCCCACCCCGCAACTCATCCCTCACTGACCACCATCCCGCATGGCAGACGCTTTTGGAAAACGACCCTGACCAACAATATCTTTTGTCCCGCATCACTCATGGATTCCCTATTATTAATGACATGCCCCATCACCAGGTAAACACCAATAACTACAAATCCACCCTTGCAGCACATCCCGAGGTAGAGAAACAAATATTACGAGAAATGGTATTCGAATCGACACCTCTGACCGCACTCTCAGCCTCCCGCTCGACAAGGCCCAGGCCTTCAAACAACTTCTGCAGCAATTTCGCACAAAACGCCGCGACTCTCTAAAGCGGTTGCAAAGCCTCGCCGGCCAACTCCAATGGGCTACGCACGTCGTTCAAGGCGCAAGCTAATAAACCCCTCACACAAAGCACGAAGCTGAAATAAATAAATATGTTGATCTAGCTCTTACATTGTTATCATAATAATGTAAACCACATCTAATATGCTTACAACTGCAGAATACGTCAAACATTCTAGTGTAGACAAGGTAGTAATCACCAACACCTTGGCTCCATAAAGCTAAGTTTTTCAGTAATGTTTTGTCATGTAATACTGTGAGAACACTCACTATAATTGGCTTGTTCAGCCTAAGATATAAACTGATCCACATGGCCAGGGATCAATAAAAAGGCTTGATACCAAACTGATCGACATACATTCCAATAAACCCAGAACAAAGGTCAATGATTGATTAACAGATATGAAAATCAAAACAGATTACCTCTATAGTCTTTGATGAATTGCAAGGTAAAAACATCGCAGGACAATCCTAATTGGCACCACCATTAGGCCATCTCACCTGGGGATTTTGTCTCAATGAAGAGTGCACAAAAAGGTCAGAGCCATGCTTGGACGAAATGGTATTGTGGGTGTATATGCCTTTGATGTTTTGGCATTGATATGGATATATATCGGACAACTGTTATACTTTTGTAGTTTCTTTCAATATATGATACAGTATTGATAATAAAACCAAAACCTGCTCATGATTGGTTGACCGTATCGAGGCACGAAGCTGAAATAAATAAAAATGTTGACTTAGCTCATACATTGTTATCATAATAATGTGAACCACATTTAATATGCTTACAACTGCAGAAAACGTCAAATGTTCTAGCGAAGACTTCAGTCAATAAAACCGGGGAATGGGGAACACTGTAACTGATAAGTGAAATAATAAGTTACCATTCTTTTCCCATACGACATAACGTCTTATATGTCAGACCTGCAAAATGAATATTGAAGAAATTGCATTCACACTATGTCCCACCTACGAAGTCTGGACACATAAGCTCATTCAATCAAATTGCACACTTGACCCTTTAAACTCAAATCTGCACCACAATACTAGACTTTGTTTGAAATTTGGGGATCCGACTTAAGCTGTCACAGAGTACATGTGACCCAATTTGTATTACCATCGGACATGTATTGGCGGTTTTATAGGCGCTCAAAATATTCATGAAACTTATGTTGTCTTTCGGACCGATACCACGATTTTTTTATCTAGGGTAAGAACAAACGCGGCGCCGATCTCGTTTGGAGAGGGCCGTTTTGGGGCCGTTTGGTAGTCTCATGTTAGTGACCGCTGACAACAAACGATGCAATGATACATTTTGTTCTTTTAATATATCGAGACCATAAAAGTTGTCGATTTTGCCGCTTCAAAACCGGATAGCTCTCCAAAACTCGAATAACTTTTAGATTACCCCCAGATCCCGAGAAACAGTGGAGGTAAATCCACTGCTCTCGGGGCACTTGACCAAGCAGCTGATACAGCAATATGCCTCTGTGCCGTCAACTCCCTTCATTCCCGGATGTGCAAAACCAGCACATGCCGGGGCTCCAGGAGGGATAGCACGTGGTGTAGGGCATGTTGCTGTGTCCCCCATTCAGCAGGGGGGACTGAATGGTCTATGCCAACCTCCCCAAGGCCGACAACGTCGGACCGTTTGAGAAAGCTGGACATCACCTGCATTTGGTCCGACGTGCACTTCGCTGCGTGCTTGGGGTGGAGACCAATCATGACCCTCTCTTTTTGCTGCCCTAGGTCGATGAATTAATCGACACTGGGGTAAGTGGCAGGGTCGCAATAGTTGGCCACAGCACCCCCAACCACGACAGCGAAGGCAGACTGGGGTTTGGCAGCCATGAACAACTTACGTGGCCCGGAATTTCGTAAAAGGCCAGGAAAGTCAAGGCCTTGTTCACGTGGAAGTGAGAATCGAAGGCCACGGATAGCTGAGGTTCCGGTTTAGCAGACTTCTGCCCCGCCCTGCTCCCCTCGATCCTACCACACGGTGCAGGCCTACGGCCCAAGTCCCAGACGAGCTCCCTCTCACGGGGCCCGAGCTGAGACAACAGAGCCATCAGAGGTTGTCAGTGGAGGAGGACCGCGGGTGAATTTTGGGGCCTTAGACAGAAGCTATGAGGAACCGGATCCTCATGGACCCAACAGAACTCCCGCATTGCCTCCTTCAATAATCCCGTGGGTTCCCTCAGGCTTTGGCATCCAAAACCGCCTAACCCCTCTGCGAGACGGACCAAGTTTGTGAAGTCTCGGCCCGGCCCCAGCAGGTAGTTCGCGATCACATGGAGGACATATAATCGCTGCCTTGTCACATCCATGGGGTCCAGGCCTTCATTGAAAACCTCCGGGACATGCGTCTTCGGAGACCCGGACGAATCCCCACACCCAGGAATGAGACATCTAGGTGTGGACTTCCCCTTGTAGCCGTCCATGTCCCCTCGGGGCGTCTCGCCTTCAGCCCCCTGGGACCCACCCTGCACCACCAGGGGTCGTGAGTGGCTGTTGATTGGGGGTAGGGGTCGTTGCCGATGGTCATGGGCTTATGTGCCTCCCTTGGCTTGGATGACCCTGCAACCCCCGTTTGCCGCTTGACAGGCAACGTGATTGTCAGCACTGGCACTGCAGTTGCCTGCGCGGCCGGCTGTTTTCGTCCACATGCCTTTGCCTTCCTTGCACTTCGGGTTCTCCTACCAGCCCGCTTGTCTTATCTTTGGAAGGGGGCCTTACATCAGAACCATCCAAAGCATCAGCGACACCTGAGCCTTCGATACATTCCACCCGTCTACGTGGAGGACATGAAGGCCCCATACCAGTCGCAGGGGTAGGGTTACTAAGGGGGAACCTGGAAGATTGAAATCCTCCCCCCCTACCTAACAATTGGCCCAGGATGGATACAGGTTCGGAATCTGAGCATTCCTCTGTATGTTCCAGCTCGATTGACAACGTTGAAGCCTTTGCTCTAGTGCCACCCATAGTAGGGGGTGACCTTTTTCCAGATGCTCCAACAATGGGCACTAAGGCTGGCCCTGCTGAGTCAGGGTGGCTACGGCCCATGCCCCTCCCTGAACTAGCTACAGGCCGCCCTGTGGACGCCTGCAACGTCCACTCAGGGTCACTGGCGCCCTCGTTAACCCAAACTTGCGGCAAGAACGGGTCTAGAGCAAGCCTGTAATCCTTGCTTGGTCCGGCTGGCAACGGAGCTTGGAAGGCTAGGCAGGCCGATAGGGAATACATTGTGGTGTATCCACTCCCGGCCCTGGAGCTGCAGGGACAGCGCTGTTTTAGCTGCCAACCGCAACCACTGCTGGTCTTTTCTCGCTTTCGCTTTAGTCACCTGGTGGATTAATGCTTCAACCCGCTGTGCCCCTGTTGTTCTGGGGCACATCATCAATTGCTCCACCATGGACTTTGCAGGTATAAGTCCCTCCTTCATTGCCCTGGCCACAATACCACTCTCATTACGAGTGAAATCAGAGTAACACTTGATTTACAACGCCCACATTCAACTCCACAGGTCGCACAATGAACCCGGCCATAGCCATGTCTCTACCAGCAGTCAGTAGCCTGACATCCCTGACCTCTCGGGGCTGTGGGCTCAGCTGGCAGAAAACACGGTCAGACATAATCGTGGCTTCTGCAGTGGTATCGATTACGGCATCTACAGTCATACCACCGATCTGCACAGGCAGAGTAAACTGAGACGCAGATAGGAGCTGGCACACCTATATGCTTTCATTGGGCACCTCATCGATCACCGTGCTACTGGCAAACACTGTCACCGGTCCCCTAACCCGTTGTGCATCATGAGGTCCCCTGTAGTTGGCCAATTTTCTCAATTGTGGTGACCTAATGGATTGAGGAGCCGAGTCTGCTTCTTCAACTTGGGTAAGAGAGGGTACTCGAGGTGGGATGGACATTTCTGTGGCGCCAGATGAGCCACCTTTTACTCGACCACTTTGCCCTTGTTCCTTTCGTGCCGCACTATCTATACCGGCAGTGCTGACATTCTGGGGAGATACTCAAGGGGGCATTGGTGCATCGGCAGCACTACACATGTCGCCATGAATCTCTATCCCAGGCCCCTTACCAGCCACAACCTTACCCCAGGCTCTACCTCCCACAATACCACAATACCACAACCCCCTACAGCCCCACAACCCACACAGACCGGGGACACTAATGTTGAGGGGATCGGTGACCTGCCCCTTGGCCCGACCCCTGCACTCTGAATGCATTTAAGCAGTAATATTGACTGTCCACCAAACGACTATTGTGTTAGTCAATTTGACTAAAGCAGTTTGTCAATATTGATTAAGTCAAAATGACTATCTACCTAGTCAAGCAGAGAATAGTCAAAACGACTATAATCCACTTGGTCTGACTAGAGTATCTTATTAGTCAGTTTGACTACATTGTAAGTAGTAATGACTATTGTACTTAGTCAGACCGACTATTAAATTTGGTCAGTTTGACTATGTTTGAAGGTCAGTTGACTATGTTTGAAGGTCACGAGCTTAAAATACCTCATACACCCTGAACAAACAAATTTAAGTCCTTCTACTGCTTATAAGTTTGCATCTTGTATAAACAAGTCAGACAAAATCGTATGCAAAACAAGAACATTTTATTTCATTCAATCACATGAATGCATAGCCTTGTTAATGCTAGCCGTGTCAGAAAGGAGTTTGGCATCAATAGGGTCTTTAATCTCATCATCAATGGCAAGCATAACTTTCTGGACATAGCGAAAGTTTTTTTTTGGCAGAAAGACATTATAAATCGCAGCCATCAGCATGTCCATGGATTCTGTTACGTCCACCGCTTCTCCAGCAGACGTTCCCGTTATGTACACATGGATTTCAGCATCCATCAATTCTCCCTCATACAGCAGCAGAGGAGGCAGGCTGTTAATGCTTGTGTCGTGCTGCGTTGCGACATTCTAAAACTCATAGTAGACTTGTTGTTGCGTCATAACACTCATTAGAAATAGTACAAGGTCCACAAATCCTGCCTGAACGAAAGAATGTTATTATTAAAAAAAGTCATTGTTACAATCAGCATTCTTGTTTACCTAGTCATTATTTAGTTTGATAATAATTATGGAATACGAAGCTTAATATTGGGTCATTCTCACGAGCAAGCAAGCGATATAATACATGATGAAATATTAACTGACAATTACCTCGAGTGTGCCTTCAAAGATAAAGGATTTTTCTTTGAAAAGTAGAGGCAGACCGGTGATAACTATAGCTGTCTGGGCCGCTGGGGCATAGCAATGACACAGACATTTTGTACAGCAACATAAAGTTTAGTATATGATCGAACCAATGTAAAAATCACTAAAAAAATAAAAGAAAGCGACACTATTGTAGCTACCAGGAACCTGAAGCACAATATGCGGCAGTTATTTGGTTGGTAGATGTTGAATATGGTAAACTGGGATTCTGTACCTGCTCTCTCTACTTCGCTCAACAGGTTCATTCTCGACATCATTACCTTCAGTCTGAAGGGCAGATTTTTGTTCCGCCTAAGAAGTTCCATAATGCTCCTCCCATAGCGATGGAGGCCAGACAGAAGGAGCTTGCCAATGTCGCCACTCACTGCCTTAGGCCCTAGTCTAGTAAATTCTGCATACAGTTGCGACCGACAAAGCTTAACAGTCATTAATAAATTAAAGATTCAGTGCAATTCTACAATGGGAAATCAGTTAATAAAATATAGACCTCAAACACTATGATACTATTCAAAATCACACATGCTTGTATTAAAATCTGGCCCATGTATAATATCTCAACCCTACTCTTCCCTGCAACCATGGGTGTTGGTCAGTGCACTGAGGCATTGGCATTCCGTCTCGCAAAATCTGACGACGTCGCAAAGACATAGTACGGAGCATCATCTCAGCTAACATATTTTTGTCAACAGCCCCTCTCTCCTTTGCAAACTCTTTCTGGAGCCACTTCCCGCGGGCCTTGATGATAGAATCGTCTTCACTTTCAGGCTGCTGGGGAAGGTAGTTTTGGAGGCCCTAAGTCCTCTTTGAAGCCTCAATGCAGGAATCTAGGGATGGCTTCTTTTAGGTCGCTTGCGGGCGCGCACCTCTTCCAAATCCGATTCGTTTTCTGGAATTGCACAACTTGTGCTGGATTCTGTTCCGCCAACATTTCTGTAAACAATGATAAATATTCCCTTTTGGGCGACTTGTAGTGAGGGGGGGGGGGGTTGACTTAAGCTAACCTTGGGTGCCCCTGGGTCTTTAAACTTTTCCATAGCCTTAGTCAGGGTCATAACCTCGCGCTGCAATGGGTTCATCATGCACGTGAGGTTCTCTACTTCGCTGGATTCACTAAGGCCAGTGACCCTGAAACCCTTGGGGTACCTCTTCCTTTTTCCCATCCCCGCCACCGGGACTGCTTACCGATGCATGCCTGGTACTGTTGTTGGTAATCCTTTACCAGGTCTATTGCTTCGCGGAGGGTTTTGAGGGTGCCGCAAGAGAGTGTGGTGCGCCGCACCTCGGTCCTGCAATCCCTGGCAGAACCGAGACACTGTCTGCCACACCCTGTAATTGTCGGGCAGGCCAGACAATGCCTCGAGTAACAGACCCTCCTCTGGTGCCTGTGTAGCCTGGTTTTACTTAGCCTGGGCGACCTCGTACAAGTCCCCAGACCCAAAGCGGTGTTCCAGTTCCTCCATTACGACACCAAAGGGAAAACCCAAATCATTACCAATGATGGCGGAGAGGATAGCTGCCGCCTTCCCCACCATAGCCCAGCATTTGCATTCGCTCTTCTGATCCTCAGACCAGCCGCAAGCGAGTTGATTGGGATGGGGGCGCTAAACGCCGCGAGCGGGATGGACGCATTACGGGAGGCCATCATTAGGTTCACGACAACGGAGCAACACATTCAAAACGGTTACGCCAATAGAAAGCCGCCCTTCACGAAAATACTACCACGCAATTAACACAGCAAGGCTAGCAAACGACAAGCAACCATAACCCTATGAACAACCACGGCACTTACGTAATAGTCAACTTAGTTAGCAATTACAAAATCAAGTTTGACTAAAGTAAGGCGTAAGGAAGCAAGGCTACGAAACTACCAGGTGTCAAAAGGCGTAAAAGAAATTCTGCGCAAAGCGCCAAATTCAAATGTCAAAGCCAAAAACGGTGTCTAGAAGGCTGGGCAACAAGTGGCCAAACATTTGTTGCTGCGTTCCCGCCCAAAAGGCCAGGGCGGTCCGGGGAGACCTGATTTACTCACGCTGACATATTAAGAGCCAAATCTCCTCAGAGGTGTCATACGCTTTAATACAACGCCGTCACGTTAAGGCCCTTGGCCACAGCGGTGACGTACGTCACCATAACATACAGGCGACTCACCTCAACGCATCCGTATGGTTATCTCTTCTGTGGGACCAAGAATAAAATGGTGCGGTCAATTTAAATACACCATGTATTCAGCTTATTTTACCTGAGAAATCTCTCAATGCCATATAGCGTTGGCGTCATGGCAACGATCCGCGTCCTTGGGAGATTTCATATTGCGACTTTGTCAAAGGTTGGCGAGTCTGATTAGGTCACGTTGTTCTTAAGTTAGTCGATATAGAATTAACCTGATTTACAACATCAATTGGACTGTTGTAGTCATTTGCACGATTCACAGCCATTTGGCGGGTGTGACAGAAACTGTTGCCATGCTTAAAATACTTTTATGTCATCCCGCTGAATCGATCAACCCTGCTGATTGGAACATCCCAATGAACTATTGGACCTGCGTTGTTTGGGAAGCTCTCCTTTTCTCTCCTTCCCGAATCTTATAACAAATACGGTTGAACTCGGTCATGATACTCAGAATGCGACAAAGCGGGTGTTATTCGAGGAGATATTCTTACTACGTAAACGACAGTAATCTATCTGTGGAATAGAACCTTTATCTTTTCACATGACACAACCAGTTAAAAACGATCCTCCAAGAAAATGTTGTCCTACAGTCTAATACATAAACTTTCTCCGCTTCAAAGAAAGATCTGATTTAGCCCTACGCGGACTTATAATTATGATACTGCCAACCTGAAAAACTGCAACATGACTTAATGCCTATCCTGTTATGTAATGGTAGGTTGGGGTTAAGAGTTACTTTTGAATCAACATGACACTTTTAGCAGTAAATAAACACATTACCCATTTTATACCATATATGGTGCATCCATGACTAATCATTAACTGATACAGAAATGATGAAGAATATACATAGTGATAATTCCATATACATCTATATCAGGGTAAAATGATACGTGGAAATGAAAATGCTAAATATCAATTGTTATTAAATAGCTCAGTTTACATGTTCCAACCTTTCTGCTTAAACAATTTACTTGCTCTATAGCATGCTATCTATAGTGACTTTAAAGACCAATAAACATCATACTCTTTATATAGGATTCATAACATCATACATCAAAGTCTTAAAAATTATTGATGATAAGTGATATCATATTTAATAGACATGGTAATTGCATAAAACAACAATAATGAATCAGCAGCTACTTTCTAGACTGATTTTTGACTGAAATTGTCATATCTCCTTATACATATCTAAGGGGTAGGGTGTACCATGATCATATAGGTGCTTTCACATAAGGTTTTCACAGAGACACCTTTAGCAAAATCTGAACTAGTTATTGCATATTATGACAAATTTTTATGGCAATATCTCTTCAGTTGTAGCAACCACATAGATATTCTGAATGTTCGGGATCCAAAATTGTATTTAATTCCGGATATCTGACATTCATAGGGTGGTTATTGAGAAAGTGAAGTATATTTGTGGATGGGAATATACTTTTAGGACCTATTATTGGGGTTGACAACCTTCCATAAGGTTTTTGTGAAGATCTAAGTAGTCAACTGTCCAAAAATCTACTTATAATACAAAATAATCACTAAAATTAGCCCTGATAAATTTTTATGAGGCTCTCACTCCAAGAGGTCTTTGCGCTTAAATAAGGCTCCAATTACACTGGGGCTGGGGCGCTTGAGAAAACTGTTCGTTCGATGTCTACATAAATTCTAGTAAAAGTTTGCAGTTAGAATGAGCTACACAATGATGTAAATTTAGTAACAATTCGACCATTATTAACGGAGTTATTCGAGATACTAGTTTTTTACTTATTCGATAACCTTGACATTAGTTTCAGAACAAGGTCAAAACAAAACCTCACGGTTTTGCGCATTATTGACGCCTAACGATTGTAAACAAAGATTGCGACCTGTATCGCGGATCAAAAAATTGTTTACATACATACACACATACATTATGACAAACGCGACTAACCAATAGAACTTGGCGAAGCGATTCGCCAAGGCCGGCTTGACTCCACATAGCTAAGTAAAGCACCTCAAACATTGACCAGATTCCATTTATATGTCAGATTGAGTATACTACACAATATATCCAATCTATCGAACCAGCGTTGTCATAAGGTAGATCAACGACAAAATGTCACAGTGGGCGATAGTTGAATCACTTTAGCAACATTATATATATTTTCTCGCTATCATCTGGTTGACTTGGATATAAGCGTCTTAAATAACTCCATAATATATTCAAGAGTTGTGTCTATTGCTTACCAAATCATAAGATATTCTCGGCCAGCAACGCAACTTCATCTCAAAGCACGATGTGCCTTACGAATTATCCGACCAGCTGAAGCATTTCGGATTGTCCGGGCGAATATATATCGGTCTCCAGCCCATTGGAAAACGTCGAAACCAAAAATATATATTATTTATTCCCCCTATCGAATGTCATGTGGATAGAATATATTTGTGAAGGAAGTAATTCTAAGCAAAATATCAGAAGTTGAGATTATAATATATCGGATAATACCGAGAAACAAGCTGTTAAATGCAGAGTACCAAAATGGTCGTCAGTCCAATATATAATTTTGTACAAAAGTCCCTAACTAACACCTGCGCGGTGCAGTGGTCAAAACTTTGCAATCGATAAATGTGAGTGGAGATAATTAACAAGGTAACGTCAATTTTAAATAAAACATTGCATAACAAAGCACTCAAAAAGAGCTTAATTTATTTGGCAATCACATTGTGTGCCAAGATATGACTGTGTGCCAAAAAAGTTGGCCAAAAAATCGCATTCGTAGATATATATATATATATATATATATATATATATATATATATATATATATATATATATATATATATATATATATATATATATATATATATATATATATATATATATATGAATATATATATATATTTATACATGTTTATATATATATATATGCTATATATATCTAGATATATGTATATATATATGCATATATATAAATATATATATATATATATATGTATATAATGTATATATATATATACAAACACATATATATATATATATATGTATGTATATATATATATATATATATATATATGTATATATATATATATATATGTATATATATATATATATATATATATATATATATATATATATATATATATATATATATATATATATATATATATATATATATATTGTTATATTGCAAATGTTACTTGGATCACCTTACAACGGTTCATATATAAAATTGAATAATATGCGTATGGACAAAACGAATGGTCGTTCAAGGTGTGCAAGGTAAATAGTTTATAAGAGCTGATGTGAATAGTTGAATGTAAAGCATTTTGAAAGTGAAATCATGGAGGTAGATAGACTCCATTTTAGAAATAACCGTAATGGTATTATGCGATTTATCGTGAAAACGAAGAAATCCTCCATCAATTTGGGACATTTAAAATGTGGATTTGGCATACATTGTGATTCCATGTTTCCCTAATGATCCATACACAACCATAAAGGTCTTCAAACAATTTGACTATTTATTAGTTTAAGTGTGGCATTTCGACGTGCTTTACGATTTATTTGCAAATGAAGTGACACCTGTATACACTTAACCTTACACAGCATTAGTACACCAATATATAAAATATCAGAGCGTCATTACCTTTCATATCATGTAGAGAAAAACAAAGCCCCACTAGTGTTCTATGCAAGTAATTCAGTATGCTTAACTCCGCTTAGAATGATTTGACTGGCACATAACATGGTTTTGTCTTTGCCGTCCAAAGATCACATGCTTATTCAGTAATTTGTTGCGCGCTGCTATGGCAGAATGTAGACATCTTAATTAATTGGCCGTTTTAGACAAATCGGTGCTCAACAGGGATATTGTGTCCCTGCCTTACAAATTACATTCTGGCAATAATCCATGTAATGTTAGATGTGTTAATTTTTACAACATTCTACAAGCTTACCCCATAAAGCTGGAAGCTCCATATCGCTTGCCAATGAGCAAGAGAGGTCTGAAGTTTTTCAAACGTCGGGGCTTATGAGCATTTCATGGGGAGTTATGCGACTTTGAACATCCGTGTCATTTGTAAAAAGCCATCCCGATGAGTATCCATTCACCACTGAACGCAGATGTTTTCAAGCATGATCGCCCCATGTCTATTCAATCTGTGCGTCTGCGATGCCATGATGTCATAACTTAACTTGCTCATATCACTGTCGAAGCATACCAATAATTACATAAGGTTCATTAATGGTCAGCTGAGGGAATGCAAAGTGCATGGCTATTGGGCTCTACCCACATAAAACAGCCTAACAACTGGTGTCTGATGACACGTATTTTTGCAGTTCCTTGATCAGCATACTGGTCGATAACGCTCACAATGGCAATTAATCATCAACTTTGATATTAATGTTTGTGTATGCAAGTGAAACAATTTTGTCACCTCTTGGAAAATTACATCATATTAAGGCCTTTAATACAATGGAAAAAGTATTCAGATCTGAATATACTCCAATAGCTTATTCAGTGATAGATGATGAGTTTGTTTCCATCTCCATTGATCTTTTTTCGTAGATCCATGTACGTGTTGTGTGCACACAGCGTCTTAAATGCTCATCGTGTGCATGTGTAAAACATGAGTGTCACTACTGGTCTGATACTTTAGAGGCCTGTTGCAATTTATGGGCAAATTTCTCCGGGTTTGCGCTTAATAACTGAATCACTTATTGGTGGTAACATTCAAACAGAAGCACAAACAGGAACGCATTGATCTGCATATTCGATCTCTACTTGTTTAGTTCTTGGAGCTTCTAGATTATGTCAATGATGCAATTCATTTAGACATTTAAAACGCGTCACTTGCCCCAAGCGGTCATCAAATTACATTACCTCCTCTAGCATGTCTTACATTTTATATCTTTGATTCAATACAAACACAAAGGCTGTATTCTTTCGCAATATAGGACCCTTTTATTCATTTCCTCGCAAGATGTCATGTTCCAAAAGTTGACAAAATTGTTTCACAAACATTAATATCCATTTATTGTCATTGTGACATTCAGCAACGATTAACACGTGCTGATTTCAGGGGATAGTTATGTAGATACGTCTCACAGAAACCTTTTATTTCAGCTCCCCATTAGGTTTGCTATGTGCAGATGCTGGTAATTGTTTTTAATGCCCTATCTACTGCGTAGGAAGCAAAACGCAGTGCTCGCGCGGTCACCAGTAGGCAGAGAATATAACGCCATCGTTTTTCGATCTCTTTGACATATAGTTGCATATAAATAAACGCA
Source organism: Urechis unicinctus (assembly GCA_034190875.2). Taxonomy (NCBI): domain Eukaryota; kingdom Metazoa; phylum Annelida; class Polychaeta; order Xenopneusta; family Urechidae; genus Urechis; species Urechis unicinctus. Next base: position 2,893,811 of record CM067351.1, on the reverse strand, counting down.
CAACAACCTTGAATGAATATTTGAACCCTGAATTGCTAACGCTAAGTTTATACCAACGTGAGCATGATATATCATTTTGGGGCAGATGTGATGCGTATATAGATATAAGTGCAGCACGTAATGTCTAACGAGCGTGAGTATGAATTCATTAGGACGTTTCAATGGCTTTACAACCATTCTGATACAAAGCAGTTTTGCTTTTCTCTGTGTTCATAATGGTGGGTATGTCTGTGTATGAGTATGAGTTTGTGTATGATTATGAGTGCGCGGGGAGGGGTAGATTAAATGGAAGTATGGCGCATATGTGTGCGCTTGTTGATTCTAAAACATTGCACTGCCTAAGCAATATCAACATCAACGTCCTAATATTGCTTTTAGCTGCTACGGTTGTGATAAGGTTGCACTCTGTATTGACATGATCCTATCAACCACAGTTATAACAATAATTTCTCAAACAATAATTCCGCTCACTTGTTGCAAATAGGAGCATGTAGCATTTCTGTCGTCTACAACTCATTAGATCTTTCCTAATAGTTTTGACAAAGAGAATCCAATGCTGCTACACACAAACTATTACAATTATGTTATCAATACCAATGATTTCAAGTGAAAGTTATTGATAAAAGCATCTCGACAAAAATCGTCGTTCTGAGACCGATTTATCATTTTTTATTACACTGTCCCACATAAACATTTATGCTTGTTGCATAAAATGACAAGCCGCGATAACAGACTATTACTCGCACAGAATATTACGTTTCGTCGCGATGTTAATCCATGGGTGATCAATCACGCCGACTCGATGATTCCCAAATGACCCATTCACATCAATAAACGTCATCTTTCCGATTTAGTCTTTCGATTATGTTAGGGTAGACATGTGACGATGCGATCAGACCCTAAGTTAATGGCCTGATCCATTTTGTGATTTTAGTTGTGTTATAATACATGCTCGATCTGTAATGCTGCAACACACGCGTTCACTAATACCAGGCGTAAGTTTCTAGACACCAACGACATAACCACCAAAAACGTGGGGAGATTGAACTCGGTTGTACTCGTAATAGAGACGAGTTGGTCTGCTGCTTCTAACGAGAACTCGACAGACGCAATTAGTGCACCAGTGTTGGCATGATTTTAAGAATCGACCAATCACAGGATACCACGGCCCTAAATATTGTATATCAGCGTTTAAACAAGAAGCAAATGACAAGACATTTACATGGCCTCTGCTAGACATCTGCATACAAACTGATGTTAATGCAATGAAGGAAAATTGCATAGTATATTTGGCATCTATTTAACACTAAAAATTGTGCTGTGAACGAATAGGGATTATCTTAATCAACTCAAGATTTTGCAAATATCGGAGCTTAAGAGGTATACTGCTTTCCTACCAGTCGCAGTTAAGTCTTATAAAAGGTCGCAGTTTAGCAATCACCTCATATAGGTCTATTCGTTAATTTGTACATTTCTACAATCACTTCCAGCCTGATGGAGAGCTCCATTCGCATGTCAATGAGTACGGGGTGTCTGAAGCTTTGTAACGTAGTGACTAATGAGCCTTGCATGAAGCGCACACTTTTTATAAATGCACCCCGACAAGCACCAATTAATCACCGAACGCAGCTATCAAATCAAGTCGTGTGTCCGCGCTGACCATGCTCAATGATCTTAAGTGACATGATGCTATAACTTAACTTGGCGCACGTTACTGTCGATGTCATATTTATGCTTTCATAAGGTTCATTAACGAACCTTATAGTAAACGGGCAGTAGATAAGGTTTATAACTATTGTTTGTGCTTATACAAAACATTGTAGGTGAACATGCATCATGGAATGGTTAACACAACCAACTCCTATCATTTGCTTTGAAAACACAACCCTTCTATTGATACATATTGATATTACTATCAATCAGCAAATCATTTCCTCTTCATTCGAAGAGATAATGAAAATAAATTGTGGTGACGAATTTAGGTTTTAAGCAATATGTACGGATATCGTTGTTTAGCTGCATAATATTATCTATACCGGTATTTCGTCTCATATATTTTATGTGATCCCTAAGATAGCAATCTCTGTTAAATCATGGTCTTGTAGAAATATGGATGAGATCATATCAAATTCATCAAAATATTTCATGGAACTTTGATGGTAATCATTATCACCTCGCGTTCTTTTGAAGCAAAACGTTAAATCCCTTATACTGCGTGTTTTGAGCATAGGTAACTTTACATATTTTGGGATATCCTACATAGATTTTAAGATTAAGTATGCGTATTATGCATCAGCACTACTTAATTTTTCATCTAGATGTAAAGAACTGCTCTCGGGGAAATTGAGTTTGATAGTACCAACGAAACATTTCTCCGTACTCCGTCTGTTCTATAATGATTTGGATGATCAAAGAATTGTGGACCATACCTTTTTTACTGATCATATTAACTTACTTAACAAACATAATGAACCCCCGCGTTTGATAATTATGATATGTGCGTTGTAGATAACGGAATTCGTGTCGATCGCGATGGAACATATAATAAACAAGGGTTACGTATTAATTGTCAAGAATGCGTCATCAAAGATATATACAAAAATTGACATTACTCTTGTTGCAAATTGAGCAAGTAATGTCGAATTCATGCTGTTCTTGTTGTGATATTGCGTACGTATCGCCGTTAAATATACAGTAATACGGCTAGAAATTTGACAAAAGCATACTCAGCAATTGATTCAATTCAATTAATGCCTGTAATGCTGGACTATTATGCCTTGAGTACAGCTTCCTTAGACACACGGCTATGTACATTTAATTATCTCCAGCAAGGTTAGAATTATTCATCACCTGCAGTCAAAATGACATACGTAAGACCTCATGAAAATCTATTCATTGCTGAAGAGGATCATAAATGAGAGTTAAGTCAAAAAGAAAGCATACAACGTAATTGCTCCACAATATACTGTGTAATTGACTTCGACAGAGCACAAACTATAGAGCACACCAATAAATGTTCACACTTAGTGCTTAATGCAAGACTAAGGGGATATTCCCTTGCATCTAAGTTAATACGACAGACAAATCACCAGCTGAATTCCTACGATAGAATTAGATTTCTTTTAATAAAAATGACCGTCGCCAAACATATCCATTTCTTGATCTACTTAGTGCTTGGATACTTTTACATGAACCATCCGAGCTCCACAGCTCTGTTGGTGGGGTGTCATCTAGCATACGCCATGGATTCTAGTTGAAAGTGTGTTAATGCCAACAAGACTAGACACAATTTCGGTAAACAGCCTAACATAAAATGTGAACGCGAACAGAGTGCTGAGACAAGTTATCTTTACTAAAAATGAGCAAAACCCTTGCAACCCAAGGAAGCTTAATATTGGTTTTTTTCTATATTTGGTAACAGACAAGCGTACCAACAGCTCACATAAACTGAAATATACAACATGTATAATTGAATGGAAAGTTAGATTTTAAATGAATCTTTTGTGGCTGATTAAATGAGCCGCTTAATTTATCAATTGTTGATTACAGGATATCTTTTATTCCTCTTAGGAATGACAGTTTCAAGCTAACAATGACATAACATATGGGCTCAGCTTGAAACACAAATTGACATGGTTGGTAAGTAAACCGCCCATAATGCTTTGCCAGCGCCTGATCAATGTCAGCTCCTTCTGTGAGCGACGAATGACGATTGACTGGCTCAAGAGAGTGATGGGAAGATATGTAACGGAGACGAGTAGATACTTATAAACACCTTTTTGCGTTTATGCAGCCCATTGAAGATGGTATGCACGTTTTTGTTAGCGTTGCTTATATGCCTTTTTTGCCTCTATATCCGTGAATGTACAGCTTCGACGAAGCATTGTACAATGTTACGTGAACGTGATTACAAAACATATTGTAAATGGTTATTGTATGTGGACGAAATTCAAAGCTTTACACGCGGTGATATCTATTCATATAATGACCCAGCAGGTAAAAGCCACAAGGAATCAATCGACAGGATTTCATTCAAGTCTGGCGATGCGCTTCCAAACAAAGTTCGGATGGTGGTCAAGAACCAGTATGCTCGCTTCCAATACTCTCGTCCGTTTTTCCTTAGATAATATTGCGTCTATCACCGTGTGATGAAATTGATAAATACATAATAGTTAGGGAGATAACAATTTTCATTTAGCCCATTTTCTTGTACATACACTAACTCAGCTGGGTTACATAACATCACACAAGCAACTTTGTTTAAGCGCTTCTGAATTATTAACCAAAAGTTTTTTGTTTATGGGTTTGGCGAATCTCATTTTTTCAAGCTATGAATTAAGTACTAGCACTACCTCTACTACCCTTGAACGTTGTCAATAGTTCATCAATATATATATTAAATCGTTCGTACATAGTACATACTACTTGATAAGTCTAAGAGATGAGATTTACTTAGGTATGAACGGGGAATTTTCGGCACATCGATATGTACGCAACAAATTGCTGAACTATATGAATGATGTGATCTCCACCCTGGGGTGTATGTTCTTATTTATACCAGTTTCATCGTGTTAAGCGTGTGGATTGCAATTTTTTTAGTCATAAAACGTTGCTTTAATTATTTGGAAGGGAGTTGATCCTTAATAAAATATAATGTACAAATCCCATAAAGCAAAGCAACACGTTACGTGCAAAAGAAATTCTACTGCTTTGCTCTCGGAAATAGGCCATCGTTCATGTTAAGCTACGAAACAACTTTTCTTGTAGTAACCAGAATATTCTCCGCCAATTAATGTTCACGATGAGTAATACGACAAAAAATAATCCTGGCCAAAATATTCCGGCAGCATCCATAATGACAGTTTTAAAAATTTACGACCCGTCCTGTCGTGAAAAATTCAAGCGCAAATCTAATTCCACATTATGCAGCCATTGTTACGTCAGTACACACCTTGATAGACTGAAGTGGCTTAAAATGTGTATTGTTGTGGGGAGGTGCTATGTTTAATGGCCATTAACTCAAAAATGCGGCATCGGTGGGGTTATACAAATGCGCCATGCGCGTATTATCAATGATTCAATTATTTACCTTAAGACACAATGGCGCCTGAGATTGTTGTATTCATTCAAGCAAGGAGCAGTGGTTAATCACAAGACATTAGATATGATAGGTGCGAACAATTTGTCTCACATATCGCTCAGTCATCTATAGTTATATGATGATAAACTACATTTATGTGCTCTATATTCACTACATCGAAGCGTATTTAGTAATAATAATAATAGCATTTATTTCGCACACATGGTACAGATATTTTATGACGATTCAAGTGCAATCATTTAATAAAGCGTGGGGTGCCATCATAATGTGCAAATAAAATTAAGTAGAACATTGAAATCTTCGTGTGAAAAACCGAGAATATATTCACATTCACGGGCTGAACAAAATGGGTAGCAAAACCGCCCCTTGTTTGACTCCATTAGTTCAATTAAAGAGAAGCTATTGTTACACTTAACTCTTAACGTTTGGTGCGTATACATGTTAAGTAGGAGTTTAGCAGTCATAACACATATACCACGCTCTTGTAACAAACCAAACAATTTCATAAAATTAACTCGGTCAAACGCTTAGGAAGCATCCAATAATATGACATAACAAGGTGAGTCTTCACTGACACAATTATCTATGATTTCCTTTAATACAAAAGTGCACTGTGTTGTTGTGTGTGACAGTTTAAATCCAAATTGTAAACTATCCGATTTCAATACATCGCTTTGATAATCAATAATCTAACAGTTTACCTATGATATTACTAGGAGCTACTGATGATAATTATCACTACTGTTCAATGATTTCTTTCTGTTCCTAGGAATAGGAGCAAGCGTAGATGTCAGCATACCATGTGGCGTATGTGCATGATTCAACATCATAGTAAATGTATTGATAGATCGGCGTATAACTCATCGCAGCCATTCAGTATGTGATCAGAAGTTGTTGCACAAATACCGTCTGTTTTATCTCGTTCAAGCTTGCTTAACTTGTGATATGTCGATAGCATGCAAAGAGCCACATGTACCACCGGTACAATTAGAGTGTACATCATGACCCAATGATTCATTAAGGGCATCCATTGCAGAAGTATTTCATATTTATCTTTAAAGACATTGCATATCTCGTCGTCGCCGTGCACGCCATCCATTACGGGCACGGTCGACTTAGTTTTGAAATGCTTCTTCCGTATTTCTTTCCAGAAATTGCGACCAAATTTGTGGCCAAAGAAACTGCCATTCTATCAGACGCAAGCTTATTTTGATTTCTGATCACGTACCGTGACGCCCTTTTATAATCTCGCTTTGCTTTACAGTTGATTTGTGTAGGAACGCAAGATGTGGGACATCCATTTTCCACCCAGAGTCGACACCAAAATATTAATTTCGCTTTCAGCTGATTGACTTGTTCACCCCAGCCAGGCCGATGTTTGCGTTTCCTATTCCCAGGAATACTCTGAACAGCTGCTCTGACACATGCATTTACGATTTCCTCATAGTAACGATCAATATCTTCGTAATGGTCATTGCAGTCAATCTGTGTACAAATAAATGCATCATTTGAAACATTCAGAACAAGAAATGACTTTCCCAATTTACGCATATAACTATCAATATATCTGACATCACATTTTCTCCATTTTGGTCTATTAGTTGTAGAGCGCTCATCACTAACCACCTGTGCAACATGTATATCTAGCTGTGCAAGTACATGACTGTGGTCAGATAAATTATCTCCTTCATGGGGACATTCGCATTTTGACATTGATGAACTCAGACTTTCGGACAACATAAAATTTATCAGCATTTCACACGGTTATACCAGTTATACAGATGCACCACATATAACACTATATGATAGTAATTACGCAATATAGTGAATGCTACAGAATAAGTCCGTTGAAAGATATCCTATCCTCCAAAATGCGTCTTTATTTTGACTAGATAACAGATACAATCGGTACATATTGATTAGTCGATGAGCACTGCTATAAAACGACAGATTTTGAGTGACTGTTTGAAACTGTCCAAATGGCAGGGGAGCTGGTTTATCATAACAGAACAGCGGTGGCAGATGGAAGTCGCCGTTGGTCGAAGACAGTCTATTCATAGGTCCGTGAACTATAGCATAATCGAGAGTTAATCGAGAGTTAGTTCACTGAAATTGTATTGTATTGTATTTTTCAAAATTTGCTTTTTGGTATCAACCCAGAAAATAATCCAAAACATTTATGAGATATTCTCGGTATAAAATCTACCATGCAGTTTACGTCATGCAAGCATATAACTGCTGCTACACCATGTCATCACCGTCCCCTTAGTGGAAAGTACCCCAACTGAAAACTTTCCTCAAAGATAGGGGAATCCCTTGCTCGAGTTTTAAGAAAACTGAGCTCGTAGTATTTGTGTGTATGTGAGTGCACAGGATAATTCTTAATTTATACAATTAGAATATTTAACTTAAGAAAGATAAAAAAAGATATGTCACACATCTTATTAATATGTATAAATACCTATAAAGACTTGCTGGTACAATATTAACTTTATTTGGTGCTGTCGTTTCGTGGAAGAGAGAGATAACAAGTTTGTTATTTATTTTCTCATCTTTCTTTGCAGAGATAATGGTGGTTGCAAACATGCTGTGGCCATGATGTTTGCAGTGGATGGCTTCAATACCAATGCAAAGTCTAATCCAACATTACCGCCAGATGAAGAGACATGCTGCACAGCTTATCGCCTTGATTATTTTGAAGTCTGGCAATTGCAATTACACAGTCTATATAGTTGTCACGTCACGGGTGCTTTTCTTTTTCTTTCCATCATCGTCCACGACGGCGCTAGTATACCTGGGCATGGTTGCTTCTGTGCAGCCTATATAGTCTATAGAACGATATTCCAAAACAATTTCTACAAAATAACACCAATATCTTAAATAAAACGACGAATAATCAACGCAGCTTAAATCGCTATGTTCCGCGTCGTGTATTACGTTTGGGTTTTGGAATAACATGCTCTTATTTCCGGCGGAAAATCCGTATCGCGGCCTAGCGGCCGCAACGGAAACCCGAGAATGGGTAGGCCCCTATTGCATATAGATTGTTGTAACAATTAACTTGTTTCCTATAATAACTATTATTTAAGGCTGCCAACCAATGTTTTGATTTTTGCCGTTCTATATGGCAACAGGGTGATATAACCTTTGCAGTATTTTTATCTCTGACGCCACTTGCACTATATTCTGCGGTAGTTCCATCTGCGATCGTAAGTGTCTCGAGGCCTTTATGCACTGCACTCAATCGCGTCATTGTCCTCTGACATGCAATATATCATCCACATTTGTATAGCATGCAATATTTCGCTTACTCAATCTTTATGTGCTTACTGATTGTGTAGGAGAGTCGTGGGCTCTTTGATGTCGACGCACAGTAATAAAATGAGTAATGCTTTGTTGGTTACTAAAGGTTATCTCTAGTTTATGAATACGTAATATGCGTGTGTCTTGCGGGACAAATAAAACCATCATTAGATACCTCATCAACCATGCGTTGTGTGATGATTCAATGGGCATTTAATACAACGCAGCCAGACAGGAGGCTTATTCGAAAACCTGCCATATTTAAGCCATTTATGCATATATTTTACTGCCTACGGCTTCACACGTCAGCCAATAGAATGATCCCTGAATCTTCTCTGGTTCCTTCAATGTATGTGCATCTTATCTGTCAACATATCTGTTAATTATTATAAATGTTAATTGGAATGCCTAAACAACACAATAAAATTTGCAATTCAAATCACTGCTTGACCAGATGTAATCGGAAAACCACTGGAAAGGTCTGTGTGCTTTGTTGTGCTTTACATATAACTACTCCGTAAAAACCCTTCTTAATAGAGAAGGTAACAGATCGGTATAAAGAATGCGTCCATCCCTCCACTTTAAAAGGCCCGCTAAATAAACTCAAATACACGCTATTTAATGTCCACTGAACCTTTTCGTCCTTGAAAACAACTTGTAAAAACTATCCATTATTCATTGTATCCATAATGCTTATCGACCATTAGTTTTCTTGTCGTAATGTTTATAAGATGACAACTGACGAATATCATCACCTCACATTTCGTTGCAAACATTACATCAAGAATCAGGTAAATCGAAGAGGCCATGGAATATTGCAAGCAAAGCAACAAATAATGATAGCTCTTTTCCCATATTATTTCACGACAACGTTTTAGGTATATTCAATAATGTATTAAACTTGAATGAACTTACCATTGGCACGTTGGGTACAGACGCTGTTTGCAACTTAATGGAACCGTTGATGACATAATTGTTGTCTATCCTGCATTTCTTTATCCGACGAAGTTGTTGGATGCGCGCACATTTAAAGCAAGCACCCTGCACAAGTGAGAGGCGCACAAAGGGTGGATTTATATATACTTTTAACCTGCGAATATGGTAATATTGTGATATGCGCAGTAGGCCATTTCTCGTCTGGTTTGTTTGGTGCAGACTCTCTGCGAAAGGTCGATGGCTTTTGCAGAGGACACAAATTTAATAAGGAAAGATGGTGCTCAAAGAAGTTGCTAATTACATCCTGGCAATAATTCAGGAGCATGCAACAAAATGATATCCAGAGATATTTAGCCATGCAGTATTGCATTGTAAAAGGTTTTAGGTTTGATACATATTGGACTTTCACTGCATTGGCGTTTTCAAGTGATTACACTCGCACTAAGTTGTACAATCATAATTGTTGGTAAAAATCCGAAAAAGTCATTGGTTTCAAATATTATTTAATGTTAAGTTATTAGGTGGTGAACAACAATTTAGCCAGACAAAGACTTTTGGTTTCTTATAGGATAGTAGTCTCTTTTCCCATGAATATGTCAAATGATTACGCATTGGTGCCAAACCAATGTTACATATACCTGTATTGAGCTTAACTCTCGAGGCAAACATTATCTAGGTAATAAATATTTGGACAATCGTAAGAACATTGGATATAACCTAGTCAATGGGGCAAATGCGGCTTGTAATTTTCCGTTTATATACCGTGTGCATATTCGTGAATTGTTCATTCCATAATCTTTTATAAAAATATATGAACAAATCAGCACCCCTAACAAGCTAGTTGAATCCGAATAAGAATTGTATGCGCAGTGTCATTGGTCCAAAGATTCATCGCCAAGAATACATTGTGCAGGCTTGGGGGTACACATAGCCTCATAACTTATATTTATGTGTCTGATTATCACCCGCAGATAATATGAACTCTATGTCAATGTTACTCGTGTCTGTTTACGCACTCACCACCCCGTCTTCTATGGTCGCGTTATCAATGATGTTATTGACTTACCTTTGCATGTGCAAAGAGTAGTGTACTAATTATACGCCATCTTGTCATGTGTGCGCAATATCTCATTTGCCACAGGAGGACTACATATATCCAATTAAGATTGAATTATTTGTGACGGAACTAATAACTGATGATTAATTGGTGATGATGCAGACTAAATAACAATTTACACTTACAATATCATGACCTCTGCGAACGGACTATAGTATAACAAACGGCCGAACCGACGACACCATTCACGGGCCAGCATTTTACAATACATGAAGTTGGTGTTAATACTATGCGTCCCAAATGGATAATCATTCACTGGACTATAGTTAATGCCGTCTTGCATTGATCTATTTTCATCTGCGTTTACTGTGCAAAACCAGAAAACACCCTATATTCCATATTGAGCACAAAAGGAGTCACATATCAAATACAACTTCCGGTGTCTACTGTGAAAGCGATTCAAGCATTGAGCTGTGTTCCGAATTGCAACATATAATAAATGTGTGCTATGCAACGAAAGTGAACGACATAACACGTAAGAGTATACATACAATTGCTTTCATTACATGTACCCAAACGTTCCTAAGTCAATAATGTGGTTTTGATATATAATTACTGGTAGGGTGGTTATACTATTTCAGGCACGTAAATTCCATATAGGGATAAGTTGAATTGCAATGAATTATGTCAGCAGAATTCATTCGTTGCATATAATAGTTGTTGCAAAAGTGACGCCAAAGGTAGGCGAACGTTGTTAATCGTTCAATGGTGCAGAATCCGTCAACCGGAGTTTCGAATAGAGGATTAACAAAGCACACAAAAATGTTAATATCATCTCTATCTTACAGCCTAAGATTGCTTAATATCGTTGAAATAGTGAATGGCATGTAGGTGGAAGCATGAAATCATCTTATTGTTCTTATTGGACATTGTTAATTACGTAATAAATCATTAATATTGCGGCACGGCCTGGCCAAGTTAGCTGCATCCCAATATGGCATGTCCCTTGGTTTAATATAAAACTGTAGCTTCATAAAAAAGAGATTGCATTCAAAAACTAGTAGCGACTGAGCTTTGTTATTTCACAAACGTGGCATTAAGGGCACATATATAAATATATATATATATATTTCTATAAATATGTAAATATATATAAATATATTTATATATGTATATATATATATTTATATATTTATATATATGTACATATTTATATATATATATTTATATGTATATATATATATATATATATATAAACGCAGCTTTGAGGATATATGTATATATATATATTTATATATATATATAAATATACATATATATATATATATATATATATATATATATATATATATATATATATATATATATATATATATATATATATATATATATATATATATATATATATATATATATATATATATATCTATATATATATATATATATATATATATATATATATATATATATATATATATAACTATATAACAGGATTAGGTCGAAGGAGCGGGTTTAAGGCGAAGGGGCGGCATTGAGGTGACGGAAACGTATGTTTGTTGTACTTTTCAAACAGCGGTGCATATATTCTATCAGTTTATTGAAATGATATCTTTACCATGTATTCTACATCTATTACATTGTTTTCATGAGTTATTTCAATAAATAAAAGATATACGTCTATGATTGGACATAAATCCATCGACTTAAATCCTTCGGCCTTACGCCAAATTCGTTCTAAAATACCTACGGGATTATGTCAAATTTTCGAGGAAATGATATTGTATGTTTGTTTACTGTTGAATTGAATCCTGACATTTAAAATTGTAACAGTATTTATAATCATACATTGTACAAAAAGCCAAAATTAAACAAATTGTGTGAGAACCATTTTTCTGGAAAGCCACGCAAACAGACTAAGGTCGAATCTAGACACGCGGTGTATTTCATGAAATCAGTGAGATAGTTCGACCTTGTTTACCTCGTGTTCGACTCGAACCGGTTTCTATTCATGCAAAATATGATATTCGTAAATTCACGCAGCATGGAATCTACCCAGGAAAATTGTCTGCATCTACTTGATAGAACGTCGTCAATCCTATATATGTATATATATAGGTCTACGGGGACACTGAAACCTCCCCGAAAACCTAAAACCATACAAAGGCTCAGAGTAGACCATTATATGTTATCGTAGGTTTAAATGTATTAGACGGGTAAGTAACTGTTTAATCAACATAATCGAGGGCTTTCGAGCTTATTTTGCCAGACATTCAACACCATGAAACTACAAGTTTCCGATATGGCAAGAGACAAGTTGAGACAAAATCAGGGGAGAAACGGCCCAGTGAGTGCTCGTTGCCCGGGCTTGCAGCAGATTGCACGCTGTGACCCCGATCAGCTGATAGAAGAAATAAGGCGAAGTGTAGGTACGATTTGGTGTGAGTGATCAGATTGATTCAGGGTTTTAAAATGTTTTTGTTATAGTGCTAATTTGTCAAACAAAACGGAATTGATAGTTCTGTGCATGTTTAACAATATTTTTAAATAGATTATCCACCCTAAAACTCTAGGTTAAGCTGTCACCCGCTGTTAAGTTTCTGGTAAACTGGACTATAGAGAGGACTTGGTAAACTAAAGCTTGCTTACAATAAATGCACGGTAAGCTAAAATAGGCTGTTTTCGAGCCTTATTTATTGACATTGCTAGTTTTATGGATGTAGTTGAGGGGGGGGGGGGGTGGTGGAAAAGGCAGTATAGGATAGCCCCTCAGCATGTTGAGTAAGTATAAAACTCAACTGTATTGATGTACATGCTCAAAACAAGCTATACCTCAGGTATGTTCTCACAAATTTTCAATTAATTTCCTATAAATACACCATTACAGGCCAACATATAACAAAAAACTGCTATCAGATAAAAACAATATGCTGTTAATCTGTGATTGTTTAGAAAAGGAATTAAACAATTTTGGTTCTGAACTCTTCCATTTTATAGGCATATATTTTGATGATGCAAAATTAAAGTGAAATACAAAACAACAACAACTTATTTCCAGATGTTGTCATATTGCGGCAACAAATACAGGCATTATTGCAGTGTAAGTACCAGGAGTTTTGGAGAACTGGTCCTGTGTTAAAAATTCTGTCTTAAGGTTTTCACACAGGATCGTAGCAGTAGCTGCAATAACAAGCTCATTTTGTCCTGTAACATTCACAAATATCTTATTTATTTCAAAACATTGAGGTAAAATTAAACCAAAAGAAACTGAAGACTAAACTTTTCTCTAAAATAAATATCAAGGGATATAGGCCATCTGTATATTAAACAGCATAATGTGTGCTATAGATTACAATTTCAACGTACCCCTGTCTTATTGTACATCAATAAAATACTGCAACATTTTGAACACAGCATGTCTGTGTTGTTGAGACTGTAAGCACTGGACACATTCGATTTACAATTTACATGCATACACAATGCCTTTTGATCCAGCCATGCAGTCATTCAATGGATGATCACTAAAGTTGCTTCAAAGAATGTCCTACTTTCCAAGGCTGGAAAATTAACCTATAGCTTCAATATAGACTAAATACACAATATGAAATGTACAGAAAATCAAATCCATGTGGACTGTAAAAGATGATTTGTGTTTGTTGAATAACCAGTGGCCATGTACTCTTATGATTTTCCTTGTGGCAGGTGGGAAGTCTTGATTCCTCCTTGTACACTTGTTTATTTCTGTCTCCATCATGACGCAAAAACTAGGATCAAATATTGACATAATATGAAGGAATAATGGATATGTTGGCATGACAGGTGGGAAGGAAGTACAAATGAATGGATAGAATAAAACGTCCAAGCACAGATTATCTTGTCAGTAATTGATAGTCATGCTTAAAAGGGCAAACAAGTTCATGGTGACTGACCAGATATTTAGACATGGTAATGAGGAAAGTTCTCAAAGTAAATAATTACAGCAATCCCCTACAAACTCTCCACACTGATGTATGACTGGAATTGCTTCATATAAACCAGGAAGTCTGACAATATTTCAATGCTCTGGCTGAATTGTAGATCCTATTCAAATAGAACAAAGTACTCATATACCACACTCAGCAGTTTCAAAATAGCCATATACCACATTTCAATGGACTGAAGTAGCCATTGATCATATTTCAATGGACTAGAAAAGTAAGTATAGGGTTTAATGGCACACCAACATATTTCAATGGACTGGAGCAACCATAAACCATTTTGCAATCAACTTAAGTAGCCGTACATTATATTTCAATGTAATGTTGTAGCCATACACCATATTTCAATGGTCTAGAGTAGTCAGGGTTCATAATTAGATGGACTTGAGTAGCCGTACATCATGTTTCAATGGAATGGAGGAGCTGCACACCATTTTTTTTGGGACTGGACTAGCCATGCACCACATTTCAATGGACTGGAGTACCTGTACATCATATTTCAATCAACTGGAGCAACCATACACCATATTTTGATGGACTTGAGTAGCAGCACACCCTATATCAATACACTGGAATAGCCATACACCATATTTTGATGGACTGGAGTAGCCATACACCATATTTTGATGGACTGGAGTAGCCATACACCATATTGTAATGGACATGATTAGCCATACACCATATTTCACTGGACTGAAGTAGCCATACACCATATATCAATGGTCTGGACTAGCCATGTATGGCTGGAGTAGCTATGCACTATAATTCAATGGACAAGAGAAGCCATACACCATATTTTAATAGATTGGAGTAGCCATACACCATAAATTGATGAGCTGGAGTAACCATAACCACTTTTTTATTGAATTGGAGTGGCAATACACCATTTTTATATAGACTTTAGTAGCTGTACACCAAATTGCAATGCACTGGAGTAGGCGTGCACCATATTTCAATGGTCTGGAGTAGTCATTGTGTACAGCTACTCAAGTCCATCTAATTATGAACCCTGTTTCAATGGAATGGAGGAGCTGTACACCATATTTCAATGGACCGGATTGGTCATACACCATATATCAATAGCCTGGACTGGAGCAGCCGTACATCATATTTTAACGGACTGGAGTAACCATACACATACATTTCATTAGACTAGAGTGGCTGTACACTATATTCCAATGGACGAAAGTACCTGTACATCATATTTAAATGAACTGGAGCAACTATACACCATATTTCAATAGACTTCTGTTTACGTACATATATGTCAACGTTATGGATTAGCCATTCACCATATTTCAATTGACTTAAGTAGCTGTGCATCATATTTCAATGGACTGGAGTAGCTGTATGCCATGTTTCAAAGGACTTGAGTAGTCCGGGTTAATAATTAGATCAGCTTGAGAAGCCAATTGTCATGTTTCAATGGAATGGATTAGCTGTACACCATATTGCAATGGATCGGAGTTGTTGTCCCCCATATATAATATAAATTGACAGGAGATTTCATGGTTCATATTTCAATGGACTTGAGTAGCCGTACACTATATTACCATGGACTGGATCAGCAGTGCACCACATTTGTATGAACTGGGGTAGCCTTGGAATATTTGTTGTTCATTTTTCAATAGACTGGAGTAGCTGTATACCATATTTGAAAGGACTGAAATGAATAATCAGCATCAGAGGGCTTCATGTATGATATGAGGCTGTGAACTTGCGTTATAAAAAAACATCGATTTTAAAGGGGTTTTTTTCTATGGTTTATATTGACAATAATGGTTTGATCAGTTTTGTATCTAATCGACCATCTAGGTCTATTATGGTTTGCAAGGAGCCAGAAATGTAGGCAGGGTCCATGTATAATGTGAGGAGAGTAGAAAATGTACTATGCTCTATTTGTTGTAGCAACTCCAGTGTCTTAAGTCATGAAGGGCTACATTTTATATTACTAGTTGCCATCAACAACAGAGGGGTCCATGTGTAATTTGGAGAAGCTCATTTGCTTGCTTTTTTTTAAAAGCTTTTCTCAACTAATTCATGGGTTAAAGGTCATTACGGGCTGATAATAGATGTCTGGTAACCATCAAGATCAGAGGGGTCCATATATATTATGGAAAAGCATGCCCTCAAAAGGTATTCGCAAATAGCACAGGAGTCAAAAGTCATAATGGGCATTTTGTTTAGATGGCAGGGAAACGTCAACATCATAGGGGTTCATATGTTATTTGGGACAGCTAGCTCACTTAATAAGCATACATGTCATCAAAAGCAAAGGTAGAACAATAGATAAATGATTGATGACTGTCAAGTGACTACTGGTGCACTATTCCATTATCTGTGCAATTCCATAATCTCTCAGTATTATTACCCCAACTCTGCTGTTTTCAGCTTCTGTCTAGGAGACCTATCAGGTTCTGTATTTGGGTTATTATTTGCATCTTTCAAAAATAGGAAATTAATCCTAACAGCAACCTTAGAAATAGCAAGGGTCAAAGATTAGATTCATTTTAGGGATATTGTTTCCAATAATTGGAAATTTCACAACATAATGTCCATGATTTTTGTTCAGATGCACCTTTAAATTGATTAGAGCAGCTATGTGCCATATTTCAGAAGTGGAGTATCAACCTCCATTGATCATGCTGATACAACACAGAACCACTGACAATCAGATTTATGCTGTAAGCAAAGTATTTGAGTTCCGTATTTAGCGGCCCGTTTGTAATATTACTTAAATGTAAATGCTGCATCTAAGTATGGTGAAGGGCACTAGTTGTTTGAGCTTAATTGCGATCAAACCATTGTACAATAGATATGTTACGACCCCACTTGAAATCCGGTCAATTTTAAAATTGTCCTGACCCAACTTGAAATTTCAAGATGGGTTGACCCATTTTAAAATTGGACCGCTGAATGCCTTGAATTCGTCCATTAAAGAAATGCCGAATGTGAACAGCCTTTTTTCTTTGACCGATCTTAACAATAATATTTCACTTTTATTCACTTCCTTGCCACTTCAGCATATTCTGACAATCCTGCTTTTCGGTTTTAATAATAAACATAAAGTCGCGATTTCCCCATGATGAAGCGTGTATGGAGTACCGCGGTAGTCCTAAACAACATAATCATTTGGAGAGAGAACTAAGTGTGTATATGAGTCTAATTCAAGTATGTATTCTTCTTGAATACTAATCATATATCAAAGGCGGCTGGTACCTTAAATAAAGCTCATAAAATGCAAATGATTTATCTTAACCAATCACAATATGTCGATATATATGCACAGACTTAAGATGAGGGATCCATTTGCCTGGTAGGGAACCTATTCTGATACTTATTGCAAGTGTATAGAATGATTTACATGGACATTTTTAAGTTGGGTCAGCTATTTACTTGCCCAAACTTAAAATAACAGTCAAGGTCTCAGATCAAACATCGCTCCGCGAGGCATGTTTAGAGAGAGCAATGGAGTGCTATCGAGATGTATTTATTTATCTATTGCATTCGTCCTTGGTACGTGACCATTGATCCCTGAAGGCTTCATAAAAATCCATTCATACCTTTTTGATTTATCTTTGCTAACAGACAAACAAAGAGACAGACATCGGATGAAACATATTTCTAATGGGCGAAGGTAAATTCAGCCTTCGTCCTTGGTACGTGACCATTGATCCCTGAACATAAACATCCATTCACAACTTTTCGATAAATCTTTGCTGACAGACAAACAAACAGACAGACATCAGATGAAATAATTTTTTTGGGGGCGAAGGTAAATTCAACTTACGGGTACATCAGCGAGTGTTGTCTGTATCGCCATGCATTGCGATATACTTAGGCACAACAAGCCAATGAGGTTATAAACGCGCCGCCGCTTTCCATACCAGTCGTGCCTGCCAACCCGCCGTCCAATTTTAAAATGGGTCAACATCCACCGATCAAGAGCTACATAGCTTCTGGCAATAGTCCAACAGACCAACAGCCGATCGGGTACTCCCTTGTTGAGCGCAAGCTCCACTTGATTCAAAAGAGCTAGCTGGAAGTGCTGTTGCTAACGAATAACCAAAACATTTATGTGAATCATAATTAGGCTCAGCCCTACCTTGGTTGTTTTATAGAAATTTAGCCATTGGCGAGTAACTCTGTCAACATCACAAGATGGCGGCTACCGTAGAGTGTAATCTTGAAGGCGCCTTGACCGTAACATTGCAATCAAACTTCACCTCCTCGCGTTACCCGCCTCCCCGGCCAGGGTAGCGGGGCTTGGTATTTTCCAACGACTGTGTTAAACAATGATACATGATGAAAGTTATTCTACTTTGAAATAATGATTTCGATATCGAGTAAGAAATATCAGTGGCTTGAATTTGCAACAAGAATGCAATATCTGTTAATAATCCTTTTTGAGGATTAGGTCATGCCGGAAAACGGAGAGTAAAATTACCAAACGAAATGCGTTCATTAATGTGCTTGAACTGTTAAAAATACTGAAATATCAATTAATTGCTTATTTTTTTGGCTCTAATAGTACACAAAATATGAGAAAAGCGCCAGAGCTATGATAAGATGTGAAAGTACATCGTATTTGCTTACTGCTGTTATATAAATATAAACGACCGCGTTATAGTCACCACGTGCAATGTCGATAGCCCGGGAATCCGCAGTTCACAAGTAGAACGTAGAAATATGCAAAATCATATGTAATAAATACCGGCGTAAGTTCGATAAAAATAAGCGTAAACTTTATAATATTTGCACTGTGGTTAATTATCAAATATATATATATATATATATATATATATATATATATATATATATATATATATATATATATATATATATATATATATATATATATATATATATATATATATATATATATATATATATAGATATATATATATATATATATATATATATATATATATATATATATATATATATATATATATATATTGCATTTTTATAGAATTATATAGAAGTATTACCCTCGGTATGCTTGTGGCTGTGTGTCGGTCTGTCGGTCTATCTATCTGTGTCCCATTCTCTGGGCTCAGTCCTTCTCCCCCCCACTCCCTCTTTCTTTTTATCTCTCTCCATTTCTCTTTCTCTATCTCTCTTTCTCTCTGTTTCTCATAAACCATATGTGAAATTACAAATTCAGAGCTTTTCGAAATAATATGCTCTCATGCACGTCTATTTGGGATGCCCACAAGTCATCTACATCATTTGACGTATCTTGTGCACATGGTACTAGCACACAGCAGTGGGCTATTGTCTTGATTCATAAGCTGAGGCATTAGTGTCAAAATGATGTTATTAAATGGCTTTTTTTGAGTATCGATGTGGACACGCGCGTCGTTTTATGGGTATTCCTTCTATGAATGCGTATTGAGGGATACACTATAGCCGTCATGTATGAAGGCTTCACGGTTGTTGATGGTGCCATTGTAATGCCTTATCTAAGTAATAAGTGTTTATCAAACACGCTCATCTGAGACAACCGGCTCATTCTAAATAAGAACAGTGGATAGTCAAGCCGATGTTAGTTCATCCAAATTTTGGCGCTTAATATTTCTGCTTGTATAAGTACAAATGGAGCCTGTTCAAAAAAGCGATAACCGCAGCACCTCTTCTGGTGTTAACCAAATTATCTGATGCCTTTTGTAGCTATAATTATTTGATATTAACATCTTTTTTCAGTGGATAAGACGCGTTTGGATTGTTAAAAAATCGATGGACCAACGTGTTGTTTCAATTTGTGATATTTGACGGGACCGTTTTTGAAACACTGCTGACCGCAAAAGAAAACATTTTCAACTCGTGTAATACAATGGCACGGCTTAATAAACCTCAGCTCGGCAAATACAAATGTTTTTGCTTTTTCTAGGCATGGGTTGACGCGTCTGATAACCCTTGCATATAAGACACCGACGCTTTATCCGAATCTGAAGTCCAAGAGCTATGTATCGATATCCGTTTATCATGAAATAAATCCGATTCGATTCGATTATGACATTGTTCGACATGTTCGGGCATCTGCGGTTCTTTGTGCCACTGCATCCGCGATTAAATATGTAAAACATAGATCAGTTGTAGAGCTTGGGATTGAAATTAACATGCTCTAGAAGATGCAGTCGTTCACAATATTTGCAACCAATAAGCGTTCACGTCCGATGTTAAGCAGGTATAACACCGAGACGTTGGTGTGGACATAGCGATATACAGATGTAAAGAGGTTACAAAATATGTATATGGTTCGATTATTTGTGCGTCAGGGCGGTATGATTGTTAAATCATAATTGCGCGGAAAACATCAAAGACGCAACCTTAGCCATTAATAAAAGAACGACTGATGATGCCATATGTAAACGTAAAGTTGCCAAACACCGGCCCAATATCTATTTATATAAGTTCAATCAGCGCAACACATTTGTTACTGGTTTGTTTTGTCACGGGGAATGATTCCACTAGTGCTTCCTTTCTGTATCTTTGCCATATGCTTTCCAACTCTAACGTGCATACATATAACGTATACAACTACAAGGGTATTCCTTGCATTTTAAAGACATCATCCTACACGTGTATCAGTGCCACATTTTATATTACCATACAGAATCAAATATTTGTGGTGTACAAAGCATTATATCACATAGCTTGATTGATGCGGATCGTCAAATATCAAATAAACAATGATAAATATAGTACTTCGATGTTCGATTGTGCTATATACGACCATATAAGGTCATGCATAATTTATGGCAGCATCGCCAAGCAAGCAATGATTTGAGCACAAAATACTGATTTTTAATTTATTTGCCTCCGCATTAACAACAGTTAACACCTACAGATGTTCACAATAATTTTTAACTTGACTGGCTCATTGTGCACGAATAATGGTTCCTAGGCTAAAATGAAATAACTTTGAACGATAACCTACCTGACCCCATCATTCACTCAATCAGTTAAATATATTCATTGTTTGAGCTGATCGTGTTACATGTGCCATCCGCTCTCCATTGATCTATTGGCGATACCTAGCCTGACTCCATCATCAAATATATTCATTGTTTGATCTGTTCATTGCTCTATTGACGAGCTATCTGGTATAATTGTGACGTTAAGAAATGATAAATTGGTGTGTGACATTAATATATTAGCGTCAAAGCCGCAAGAAGATATGCATTTGGATTACAGCCTTAACAGGGTATGAGACTGTAGATCTACAGAGTAGGGCCACAAACCTGTCAACATAGGACTTGATAATCTAATGGAAAATTATATGAATCAAGACTAGACACATTATAAGTAAGCGGTCATGCAATACATTCTAATGTGAGAGCATGTGCTGAAATAAATTATCGTCTAAAATGATTAGTTACAATCTGGCAGCACAAGGTAGCTGTATATTTGATTTTTCAAATACGGCTATTAACAAGCATATCAAAACTCACATATAACTTAAGTATACCTATCATATATTATATATTTCATATATAGGTTTTTTAGGTATTCGCATAATATATCTGAAGACAGGATCTGTGTTCTCTATTGCACTTTGACTCATATATATTATTTGCTCGGTTAGCTTATTCCGAACCACTTCACAGAAGCACATTATAATCAGTCTTTTGTAGCCATTCGGTCACCTTCAATGCAAATGTGATATGGTTCAATATGCTGCCATTAAGCATAATAAGCCTTGACAACAATGTGTATAACTCCCTATTTCTTATAGCAGCCAAGTAGAGCATTCCAACAATCCTGATATATTGAAGTAAATAGCTAGTGGTTCATTTTGCTACACCGTGTCAATTTACACCAGGGTTAACGATTGTTTAAGAGAAGGCCATATAGTATATGTCGACCAAGACCAGATGCCATAATTACTTATGAAGATAGTTCAGCCTCTTAACATCCTGAAGGCGGCACTTCCATAACGGAACTCGATTCAACATTCCTTAACGGCAGAGAATGCGTACAGATGAGCGTTTATGCAATCAACAAACTATCGATGAGTATATTACTAAATAAGACAGTCATCCTAAACATATGCATAATGACTTCTTTGTATTGTCACAGATAGTCTTTTCAGCTACGGGAGTGAAGCATGAAAATGCTTTGTGATCTTATTAGATATTTGTAAATATGGCGTATACGGCCTAAAGTAAATATTTAATACTGACCAAGCAATCAGAGCAGGAGACTAGTTGCAGATTATGCAATTGATCCCATGTAGTTGGGCGTAAAATTCTCCCGGTCTTCTAGTGTTTATGAGTCAATTATCAGAAAACATTTTACATAGACAATATATACGTGTTTATGTTTGAAAATGTACGTAAGAACGAGTGGTCTTTCATACGTATGTGAATAGGCTCCCACTTATAAACACGATCGGTCTTCTCTCCAAACATTTTGATTAGTATCATATTCCAATCTTGTTGGTGTCTCCTATGCCATAATAGACGCACATACTGTATTTTATTCGGAATATTGACGGGACGTCAATGCGTTATGCTCGGCTTCTGTGATATGTTGTTATACGTTTCTTTTTTTCAAACACCATTATACAACTCACATCGAATTTTACGGAGCATACTAAAAACTAGCTGATCCTTCTGATTAACTTGATAACTGAAGGTTAAAGATCAAAGCAGTCCTAAATATAAACATATCAGAATGACCCCAACAGCAGTTGGTTAAAAGTAGGCATCGTGGTGACTATTGCTACGGAACTGGAACGAACAATGTACTCAATCGAAACCTTCGGTTGAATCCAGATGTTACTAATATTCCGGCACCCATATATTCAGATTATTGATTTGATCAGTTTGAAGCTGTCTATAATATATTCACTCCACTACTACACCAACAAAAGACTCTTGTTCAATACCCACCAGAATGAGCTTTTGACTGGCTACAACAAACATATTGCTATCTAAAACTATCGCAAGGGTAACAGGTGCCACACAAAAGTACACAAACAGCAGATAGTATTTGGAAACAAATGGAAACCTGTTTAAGTGTGTAGTCCAGTCACATTACAGCTGCACCAACTGAATTTCAGCCAAACAATTACTCCACAAACTGTATAATATAATGACGCTGTAGCACAGAACATGCGTTTATACCAAACCGATACGGAATCACTCGTAGTGTGTAGGAATCAAGATCAACCTTGTTCTTTCCATGGAGCTTTCTGACGGATATTTGTTCTACACCAAGTGGGCAAGTGGATTAGCCTATTGCGAGATAAATACCCATGGTCATTTCAATATTTTGTGAACATGTCATTAAATACTTCTGGTAAGAATCCACAATCATATTTATACATGAATTTTGCCACACAATATAAGTGGAGCTGATATATGTTCAAAATGTTAAGTTCGTTGAATAATGTTTCTGTATGATGATTATTAGCCTTTGTTCCAAATAACGTTGCTTGAGTTTTTTTGTATGTTCGATGATAATATGTTTATTCCCAGTGATAATATGTTTATTCTCAATCATTTTTGCCATTTCATGGTTTGCGACCGTCTCTAGGTCTGCTATGTTTTTATGGTTAATGAGTATGTTGGTATCGTCAGCAACCATGATTGTGTTAACAGTGTGTGAAACACTTGGAAGATCATTAATATACAATATAAATAACAGTGGGCAAAGCATTGAGCCTTGTGGTACACCACATATGATTCCCTTATTGTTTGATATTGTACCATTGTACTCTACAAATTGAAGATAACTTTCTAACCAGTCGTACACTTTCCTCTCATCCCATAATACTGTAATATTGATAGCAATATTTTATGGTTTACTGTGTCGAATGCCTTTGATAAATCTAGAAATATTTCAACAAAATACTCATTGTTTTCGATGGCGTTTTTAATGTTGTCAAGCAATGTTGCAATAGCTATGCTAGCGGAATATCCAGATCGAAAGCCTTATTGGCATTTTTTTATTATTCTACACTTATCCAAGAATTTAGCCTGATAAATTCTAATTTTTCAAATACTTTAGAAATTGTTGGCAATACAGAAATTGGTCGATAATTCTTGAAGATCTTTTCATCTCCACTTTTGTATAAGGGAACTACCCCTTTAAGTTCCATTGGTACAATTCCATGTTCAAATGATAAATCAGGGTCAATGTTCAAATGATAAATTAATGATGTGTGCAAGGGGAGGTGCTATTATAGTACCTATTTCGTTTAACACAAACGTTTTTAAGCCGTCGCATCCTTGGCTACTTTTCTTCAAATTAGCTTATATACTTATAACTTCCTTTTCACATGTTGGTTCAAGAAAGAGACTAGTTTTGCTTGGTTCTGTCATATAACACATATGTGTTTTGGGGTCCATGTCCTCTATATTAGAAGCAAGTGATGGTCCTTAATTGATAAAACATTTAATTAATTCATTAGCGATAACAATTTTATCCTTGATCAATTCCCCATCAATGCCAAATATTTCACTGTTAACAACGTTTTACTGTGCTTGATACCCTCCGTGATAGTTATATGGGAGTTTTGTATTTTTTAAATTTTGATTGATAATAAGCCTTTTCTGAAATTCGAAAACTATTTGTTTTTATAGCTTTGTATTGTTTGTATTTAGTTGCGTTGTACATAATTGGTTGTTTTCTGTATTTTAAATAAAGTTTATACTTTACTTTGATACAGTTTTTTAGATTATCTGAGAGCCATTGCGATTTTTGTTTTGTCATTTATCTAGGAACTATACGCAATCTGAGGATCGTGTTGGTTCATTATCTGCGTCCAATCATGATAAGCCATAGTGTTTTTAAATTTATGTTCGCCTTTGCCTGTAATGAATCTTGGATATGAATTGTTTTAATGTTTTTATGTTTGATTCGATAAACTAAAAAAATGGGAGGTGGTCAAAAATGTCGGAATCAAGCAGACTTTGATGGTGTTATGCTGCATCATGTTATTACATAAAATATTATCTATCAGGAATGCGGAATATTCAGTTATTCGTGTAGGCTTTGTAATCAGCGGATAGTATGAGAGAGAGAACAGGCTATCCCATAATTCGTTCGTGTTGTGATGTTATTGAAATTTAAGTAAATCAATGTTGAAGTCACACATCAAGAGATGTTTTGTTTTGCATGTTATCAGTAAACAAAGGTACATCAGTATTTGGTGGTCTATAAAATAAACATATTATTATGTTGTGTACGTGTCCGAAGCTTGGCCCGACCATCCTAATAAAGATACATTCATTATCATCTCTAAACAATTCACTATCATTTCGTCTAATCCATTCTACATCATTCTTTATATACATGCTGACCACCCCCCCCCCCCCCCACCCATCTATGCTAATCGATCTATATCTACTTAAACATTGATATTCTTGAAATTCACTCAAGCCAATAATCGTAAAATCTATATTCAACATTGTAATTTTGCAAGTTAGAAACATTTTTTTGGTATACTACGTATATTCAGGTGATAGAGTGACTATCCATCTTCGATATGCCTTTTCGTATTCAATAGTTAATTAAGTGAATCTACATAGTACTTACATTCATTATTATATAAATTATTATATAACATTGCTATCTGGATCTTGGTCATCGAGGAAATCATGGTGTTTGTGTGGTGAGGCAGTTTTCAATATAGAATTGAATTCGGGGTATTCAGCTATAGTCAATAGATAAAAAACTAGCATACCCTATGAAGTAATCAATGTACCCAAAAAACATAGTTTAATGATTTATCGCTCGATAAAAAAAATTCACAGGAACATCAATGTGCACACGCGCAAAGATGTGCATTATACAACAAAACAAAGTCAGAAAACAAATAAGAATGTCAAAAGAAAAATGTATATACGAGTGAGTTTTAATGTTATCACTTATTCCGCGTTATGACGTTATAAAGTTCTTCTTTAACGTTAACAGGGATCACTCTTTTTTGCTGGTTCTTAATCAGTATCTGTCTATCGTGCGACCAACAATCATGGACTTTCGTTTCTTTTTTGTATTGTCGAGCTTGGTATAGGCGGTTCGTTCGCATCCGTGTGAGATCTTCATTCAAATAGATGTAATGGTAGTGATGGAAGGGCAGGGATGAGAATGATTATCGACATCAAGTTTTCATTTCTTGGTCTTGAAGACTTTCACAAATTCTGTAAGAACAAAAGCACTGTTCCATTGTTAGTTTATCAGGGAAAAAAAACCCTGTCAGCGATTCGTCTAGTGGATGAGACGTGGGATGAACTGAGATTGATAACGCAAAGTAACTCACCATCGTAGTCTACTTGACCATCTCCGTTCAGGTCGATCTCTCTAATGATGTCCTCCACTAGTTCTTCGGATACCTTGTCACTGCTGACTTTTTTAAGCGCAGCCTTCAGCTCACTAGCAGATATGCTCCCGCTGTTGTCCGTGTCAATGAGTTGAAATGCTTCCAGTAGCTGATCTGCGGGGTTACTAGCATAGCCTGTCATAATCACCATGAACTCCTGGAAGTCAATGAATCCATTTTCTGCAAATGAACATCATGTATACATTACTAAAAGAAACATGAAGTCATATGAGATTAACATAGCTGACACGAGGTTCTATCAAGACTGTGAGTGTCGTCTGCGTTTGTCTGTCAGACCACCTACTGTCTGTATCAGCCGTGCGCATGATCCCTTCAAGCTCCTCTTGGCTTGGGGATTGTCCTATCTTCTCCATCATCCCCCTTAACTCCGTCATAGAGATCTTATCATCGTTGTTTTTATCAAACGTTTTAAACGTCTCCCTGCACTCGGCTGGAGCAATAAACGAAGGCTTTGAATCACACAAGCAAACTGTAGCGTTATTAAGATGCATGGCTCTATAATGTATAGTAGAGTCAGTAAAAATAAAAAATATATATGCTCGTTCACTTATACACCTACCCTGTTGCTCTGCAGTCATTTTTCCCGCCTATTATACACAAATACATTTTTGGTGAGTTTTAATACGATCAATATTTTTTTTATGCGTTGGCAGCAAATAGTAGAGCATAATGGTGCATAGCTTGGATACTCAGTGAAGCCTCTCACAGTAAGTAATTTATTATTGATTTGGTACCCTTCTTTGATCATGCTTGAGGCATCACATATTAGGTGCATTTCATCCAACATCATCATAATCCTGCTGCTATAAAGCATACTGTGACTGATTAATTAACACTTGAGAATGTGTATCTATGACCACGAGTCAATTCAACCATAATCCGGCGTTAGTAAAGTCCGTCTGCTTATTTCTTGATTGGACAAAATAAATAAACCAAATATCATACATGACGAAATGATTTAACTGGTCATCTTCTCAACTTCTTGAAAATGTCCATTTACCATTGGAAAAATACAATCTATTGCTCCTGGACTGATTTATGAAACCACCTCTCTTACCACGCCACTCTGACTCTCCCTCATTCGATCACTTTATCAGTCATAAGAACATAAACAACCACACGCACACACTCACTCACTTATTCACTTTATCCTCACTCACGCAAACAGCCACTCGAAATCTGGCTCCATTACTTTGTCAACAAATGCCCGACTCCCTTCATGCAAACACAAATGCGCCCTTCATTCCCACGGATGCCTTGGTCGCCACACCTATTCTAATCACTGTATGTATAAGCGAGCTACTGAATAGACGACCGCTGAGTTCCACGGTAAGACGTTTTGTACAAGTGGTATATTCGTTGATAATTCGACATTGTGCGGATGAATGGATGTTGCTGTGGTAGCGAGTTGTATGCGAGGATGTGATGTGCCATTCAGAGCAAATTGACTATGCATCTCATTATGACTCACCTGCACGCCAATACCGCCCTAGCTGGACATACTGTCCATCATCAATCAGCCTGTCATACGTGACAATGTTGATATTGGCGACTGTCAGAATGCCACTCTTTTATTTGATAAGGCTACCTAAATAGCTCATCCGCATTCAACATCTAAGTGTAGCAGAGCCAACATTTGATTTTACCTCATTCTTTTTTCTAACGGATAGGTCGCTGGATATACGGCACAAAAAAGTAAAAAAAAATACTCTTATTAAAGGCTACGGCTATGGCATATCAGGTTGAATGGCGCTTTTCAATAAAAGCATATAGCGCAGCCCAGGTGAAATTGACAGGAACGGCTCAGTGAACATATGTGAGTTTTGACAAACAAGGAATTCAATACGCGTCATGTTCACATCACAGAAACTGACGTCCAGTCATATATACAGGATATCAACAAAATACATTGCCGTAAGGTGAGCTTGTGCTTGTCGGGGAAGCAGTGGATACAAAAAAACCTGCGACAACTGCGCTGTATGAACCCTGTGTAGGTCACCAGTGCTGGTCAATGTATGGTAACAGAGCGCGCCATATTATGACAATATGGGGCATGAATTATGACTGTGTGCACGACCACTGGAACACATGTCGCATTGAATGGCGTTCTGGTGTACATTGTTAGAGCCATGCTGTGTATTGATGTTCACGTGGGGCTGGGCGGTAAGCGACCACTACAGCATACATTGGATTGCAACGTCCTAAATAGCCCTGTCATTTCATCATACTTTTGTGCTAGCTATTTCTGGAGTGCTTTGTAGTTGCTTAAGAAAACCAACACCGACGTGTTCATATCTTATGGGAGTTGCCTTCGAACTCAATGGCTCATTAACACCGCCACATTGTGGTGTCAGCAGATTCATTCTAGAAAGCAGATACGGTATAACGCTAGGCGCGCGCAATGCTACATTCCATTCAGAGCATAGCAGTGAAGCATGACGAATTATCATCACTTGAATCCCAACTGCGCTACATTCTAATATCTGGCTGATTCTCAATCAAACGATGGTTTCGACTAAGTCATAATGCGCAATATGATAGCCTAACATGTAAATGCCGCCGGACAACAGAATAGAACTCGGCCACCAATCGTGTATACCGCGCACCTAGTGTAAACAAGGACGGAAAACCATTGAATTGATAGCAGGGAATGTAAGATAGTTACTACTGCTGTTAGTGAATGCCTAGCAGTAAATGACGCTTGCAACTCAGTGTACTTTACGGTTAAGATTAACATAAACAGGATACTAAAGAACGGTATATATAACGTTAACAGGCTGCCCCTACTGAATACGAAGTCGACGCCTTTCTTACGCGACACTGTCACCTCTATAACCATACAGGCTTTGAAGAGTCTCATACAGATAATATCACTTACCATGTTTTCCTGAGAACACCATAGGAGTAAAAGTATTGCCTAGGTGAACGATGTACGAATACTGTGATGTATATCGCAATAAGAAAACCGTTCCGGCACTTTAAAGAGAATAATACTGCGCGGCGACCACGCTGGTAAGTATACAGGGGACGTGCAGTTGAGAAAGCCCAGCCAGTCCTGCGTTTGGTGATATTTGTGATGAGTGTTGTCTGAAATATTCACTGGTGGTTCTTGTGAAATATGTCATTCATTTGGAGGGGGCACTCTCTGTTCTTATTTGATTAGTCTCATAACATCATGCGACAACTTACGATACGATGCAGATATAAGCAATGCGTAATCATCCCCGAAATGATCTATACCCGACGCGTAATTTTAGGTGGTGCGTCATCCACACGTCAGACATCACCAATATGAAAATATTATTCAAATGACCGCCGCATTATTACGCGGACAGTATAGAGTCACTTCGTGTTTTGGCGACAATCATGATCTTGCCGACCCGTTTGTATTACAGCCATTTAAGACGAGAATAAAACGCAACAATTTCAAAACACATCGGGTCACAGTCGACTCGGTGGTATTTGGTTTCCTAAACCAGGACCTTTTATATGTGGGCAAGAGGAACATAAAGTCGAGGGCTGGGCTTTTATGGAAAAAGTTGAACAGTTCTGAAGTGCTTTAGAGGGGATTCCGCTCCTAGCAATGGTACTTAATGAGCTCAGCTAACGTTTTTTTGTACCCGATACTACCAATTCAAGCGGCGTCTGTTGGACCACAACCAGTGTAGAGAAATAACGCATTAATGCCCATGACTTCGCGTTTACCTTAAACCGAAAGGGACGTGATCTTGGTTATGCGTAAATACATAATCAAAGAGACACCACACTTGAAGTTTGCATTAGCGCTGGCGTGCATATCAATGTGTATGTGTGTGACAGTTGCTCGCATATAAACCACCATGTTTGTTGCATGCAGGCACGCACGCAAGCACACACACACACACACACACACACACACACACACACACACACACACACACACACACGTGCGCACACACACACGTGCGCACATTCATACCACCCACACACACGCATATATATACATATATATACATATATATATATATATATATATATATATATATATATATATATATATATATATATATATATATATATATATATATATATATATATATATATATATATATATATATATTATATATTAATATATATATGTATATACACACATATATATATATAATGAATGACATATATATATATATATATATATATATATATATATATATATGTAAACTTAAATACGTGCATTAATATATATATATATATATATACATATATATGTATATATGTATATATATATAAATATTTATTTTTGTTTGTGTGTGTGTGTGTGTGTGTGTGTGTGTGTGTGTGTGTGTGTGTGTGTGTGTGTGTGTGTGTGTGTGTGTGTGTGTGTGTGTGTGTGTGAGTGTGCGTGTGTATCTGTGTATGTATGCTGGCAACCAGTCAGGGCGCTAAGACGAGTTCAGCCTCATCGTATCTCTGTAAAGCTATTCTTGTCATAACGTTCCTCATCATACAGTTACTCGACCTCACGAATGATCGAGTAACAACCCGTTTCCCTGCAGTGGCAGTAGCTTTACATTGCAGCCAGTGTGACACACCTGTCGCACAGCCCAATATGTTATGCAGGTTAAGAAGTTAGACCTTAGCTTTGAGGATTCACTCCCAAAAATTACGCAAAACCGCTGTCTGTGTGCAAGCAAGTGGTTTGTCGTAACGTCTATCCTAAAGCCGCATAGAAATTTGGATGCATGGTCGCCTTAACGAATAGAATGACTCAAATGATGAGCTTATGTTGATTTTCTAGAAACGCTCACTAGTCAACTAGAGTGAACCCTCACAGCGCAGCTGGAAGCTCTTTGATACAGGTTGGATTGGCACCTTAACATTATATTATTTGTGTGTATGTGCGTATGTGTGAGAGTGTGTGTGGCATGTAATTCAGTGTCTAAGTCTATTTTGCAAGTTCTTGCCCATGCTTTATTACGAGAGCATACCCCAGTGATCGTTTAAGCGAGGAAAGAAGGTCTGGGCAGACATATGATCTACACCCCAAAATACTGCTTCCTGTCTAGCATCATTCGATAATAAATGTTAATAAATCGCTGAATTGGGACAGATCTTTAGCATAGGCTGAGAATTAGGGCGTACCTATACACTTATTGTCTGACGTAATCATCATCCCATTCAAGTAGAGTTCGTACCGTTTTATTTCATATGACAAGCACCCTCTGCTTGGAAGTCCCTCGTCGCATGTCAATAAGTGTATGGGTGTCAGAAGCTTTCCAAAACTTAACCTTGATGAGAACGTCACGTGGAGTAATGTTAATGGGAACACTGGCACCACTATCGCCGCATGCAGGTTATGTAGGCAGTCACATCGCCGCTCTTCAATATTAGTGTCCTTGGTGACCATACAAGTAAACAGCTGTGACGTTAAACACATATCTAAATAATAATTTTATCATAGGGACATTTTCACTTTAGAAATTTACTCATGCATAAATATCTATCATCACAAATGAAAACATCAATGATCGTTAAACGTGTTTGGCTTTTGATATATATATGCAATGTTAGGGGGTATTGACGAGCATGCAAAATACATGAGTGAAACTATACTCTATCTGTATTGCCAACCTAAAGATTTTGGATTGTAAATGGATCAATTTTGTTTTCGGGTTCAAATATGTATAAACATGACACGAATAATCGACCAAATGTTCGTTATCCCAGTGACATACTGTTGTTGAAACGAACTCCAAATAATAGTTTCCTTGCTTGCTGTATTTCCTAAATTCATATTGCTTACTTGTTTACCAAACTTATCATTTCTTTTCCATATAATACCCCATCCGCCATATTCGATTAAGTTATCGCAATGGTGTTCAGGTCGCGCTTTGTTGTTTTAAAACCCGAACATTGTTTTATGTACCAACTCTGAAAACAACATATTGGGTTGTTTGTGTATGATACTATAGGAATCGTGACGAATGCGTTGAGTCTATAAAGAAATGTGTCCAACAAGTGATATACTATGCTGTCTGCTCCAGCATCTTATATTAACCTTATAACTTATCGTCATACACCATGAAGGCGACCCAGCAACCACAGCTGCATTTGATGAAGGTTTGCAAGTTAGCAATCTTTTTTTCAATCGTTAGGCGTCAATAATGCGCAAAACCGAAAGTTTTGTTTTGACCTTGATCTGAAACTAATGTCAAGGTCATCGAATAAATGAAAAACTAGTATCTCGAATAACTCTGTTAATAATGATCGAATTGTTACAAAATTTACATCATTGTGTTGCCCAGTCTAACTGCAAACTTTTGCAAAAATAAATGCGCCTTAGCCCCAGTGTAAATTGAGCCTTATTTAAGCACAAAGACCTTAACATGTCAGCGTGAGTAAATCACGTCTCCCCGGACCACTCTGGCCTTTTAGGCAGGAAGGCAGCAACAAGTGTTCGGCCACTTGTTTCCCAGCCGTCTAGACACCGTTTTCGGATGTGACATTTTAATTTGGTGCTTTGCGCAGAGAAACATTGTACGCCTTTTGACACCTGGTAGTTTCTTAGCCTTGGTTCCTTACGCCTTACTTTAGTCAAGCTTGATTTTGTAATTGCTAATTAAGTTGACTATTACGTAAGTGCCGTTGTTGTTCGTCGGGTTACAGTTGCTTGTCGTTTGCTAGCCTTGCTGTGTTAATTGCATGGTAGTGGTTTCGTGAAGGGCGGCTTTCTATTGACGTAACCGTTTTGATTGTGTTGTTCAGTTGTCGTGCACCTAATGATGGCCTCCCGTAATGCGTCCATCCCGCTCGCGGCCTTTAGCGCCCCCATCCCAGTCATCTTGCCCCGGCTAATATCCTTTGTTTGATACCAGGGCTGGGGACTCAACTGGCCGAGGCCCTTGTTGTAATTAGGGAGGAGCAGGGCAATTTTACGGAGGTATTGTTGAGGGCCCTGCTTCGGGGGAATCTGTCATTGGCAGCGCTTGCGTTTGTAGATTTTGCGGCAAATCCCGCGCTGGGCGCCGCGGGACGTGGCGATTCACAGAGAGAGCCACCGCAAGACAGCAAGGTATAGGATAAGGGCTTTGGCGGTGGGATTCAAGCACTTGGAGCTTCAGGTGGCTGGCGGGATGCAGGATAGCAAGCACCAGGTTGGACTGTTGCCATCCTGTGGCCAGCCTTAGGGGAATGTGGGGTAATATCGTTTCCCCCCGTAGGCATCTCCCCTACTCGCCACTGAACCGACCTTGGGATGTCTGTTCCATGGGGAGTATGCGGTCCCCAAGGAGACGGTTGCATCTCACACCTCCGTTAGTGCCATTTGTCGTGAGTGCGAGAGGTAACCCGGATCTGTGATATACTGAGAATCCCAGGTCGAGCTTCCTGGCGCCCGGTGGGTATGAGCAGCCTCGGGTTGCAGGGAACACCTGGGGCCACTTATTTGCGCATCTGATAACTGCAGCCCCTTACCCTACATACGGCGCCGCTCCTCTCGCTGACCACCGGAGTTTCCAAGGTCCCAATGACAGCAGGGGATGGGACCCCACCAAGGCCCTGCCTAGGGGTATTTCCATTGACGGAGTCCGGGGGTGGAAGGTTTTCCGGCAGCGATTTGAGTGATATGCATTCGCTCGCGGCTGGTCTGAGGATCAGAAGAGCGAGTGCCTATGCTGGGCTATGGTTGGGAAGGCAGCAGCTATCCACCCCGCCATCATTGGTGATGATTTGGGTCTTCCCTTTGGTGTTGTAATGGAGGAACTGGAACACTGCTTTGGGTCTGGGGGCTTGTAAGAGGTCACCCAGGCTAAGGAGTGGAGTGACGGAGTAAGAGGTCTGTCACTCGAGGCATTGTCTTGCCTTCCTGACAAATACAGGGTGTGGCAGACAGTGTCTCGGTTCTGCCAGTGGTTGCAAGACCAGGCATGCTTTGGTAAGCAGTCCCGGTGGCGGGGAAGGGAGAGGAAGGGGTACCCCAAATGGTTTCAGCGGTCACTGGCCTTAGTGAATCCAGCGAAGTAGAGAACCTCACGTGCATGATGACCCAATTGCAGCGGCCAGACTAGGGCCATGCAAAAGTTAAAAGACCCAGGGGCACCTAAGGTTAGCTTAATCCCCCCCCCCCCCTCCCCGCACTACAAGTCACCCAAAAGGGAAGTTGGGCCCTGTTTTCGTTGTGGGAAACAGGGGCACTTCAAAGGGGAATGCCCAATGGCCCGGGGAGGGAGTCCCAGAACTCCCCAGGGGACCAAGTCGGAAAACGCCCATTGATATTATTTATCTATGTTTCAGTATTACTATTTGTATAATTAACACTGATATATTTAATATTCCTTAGTATCTCTTTAGTAACTTAAACGTATGTACACTAATATGCAAAGGAAAATTAGAGACAGTGAAATGTTTATCAATGAGGATCATTGTTTACAGAAATGTTGACGGAACAGAATCCAGCACCAGTTGTGCAATTCCAGAACACGAATCGCAATCGATTTGGAAGAGGTGCAGTCCCGCAAGCGACCTAAAAAGAAGCCATCCCTAGATTCCTGCATTGAGGCTTCAAAGAGGACTTGGGGCCTCCAAAACTACCTTCGCCAGCAGCCTGAAAGTAAAGACGATTCTACCATCAAGGCCCACAGGACGTGGCTCTAGAAAGAGTTTGCAAAGGAGAGAGGGGCTGTTGACAAAAACAAGGTAGCTGAGAAGATGCTCCTTACTATGTCTTTGCGACGTTGTCCGATTGTGCGAGACGGAATGCCAGTGCCTCAGTGCACTGAGCAACACCCATGGTTGCAGGGAAGAGCAGGCCAGATTTTAATACAAGCATATGTGATTTTGTATAGCATCATAGTGTTTTAAGTATATATTTTATTAACTGATTTCCCATTGTAGAATTGCACTGAATCATTCATTAATTAATGACTGTTAAGGCTTTGTCGGTCGCAAGCTGTATACAGAAATCACTATACTGGGGCCTAAGGTAGAGAGTGGCGACATTGGCAACTCCTGCTGTCCGGCCTTAAACGCTATGGGAGGGGCATTATTGAACTTCTTAGGCGGAAAAAAAATCTGCCCTTCAGACTGAAGGAGATGATGTCGAGAATGAACCTGTTGAGGGACCAAATATAGAGAGCAGGTACAGAATCCCAGTTTACCATATTCAACATCTACCAACCAAATAACTGCCGCATATTTTGCTTCAGGTTCCTGGTAGCTACAATTGTGCTTAATGTTTATTTAGTTATCTTTACATAGGTTCGATCATATACTAAACTTGATGTTGCTGTATAACATGGCTTCCAATATCTACCCCATTTTGTCTGTGTCATTGCTATTTCCAGCGGCCCAGGCAGCTATTGTTATCATCGGTGTGCCTCTACTTTTCCAAAAAAAATCCTTTATCTTTGAAGGCACACTCGAGGTAACTGTCAATTAATATTTAACTTGCTTGCTCATGAGAATGACCCAATATTAAGCTTTGTATTCCATAATTATTATCAAACTAAATAATGACTAGGTAAACAAGGATGCTGATTGTAACAATGTCTCTTTTTAATAATAGCATTCTTTCTTTCAGGCAGGATTTGTGGACCTTGTACTATTTCTAATAAGTGCTATGGCTCAACAATAAGTCTACTATATGTAGAATGTCGCAACGCAGCACGACACCAGCATTAACAGCCTACCTCATCTGCTGCTGTATGAGGGAGAATGATGTTTGCTGAAGTCCACATGTACATGGAGGTAACGTCTGTTGGAGAAGCGGTGGACGTAACAGAAGCCATGGCCATGCTGATGGCTGCGATTTATATGTTTCGATATGTCCAGAAAGTTACGCTTGCCATTGATGATGAGGTTAAAAAATCCTTATTGATGCCAAACTCCTTCGTATCACGGCTAGCATTAACAAGGCTATGAATTAATGTGATTGAATGAAAATTTTCTTGTTTTGCATAAAATTTTGTCTGACTTGTTTATACAAGATGCAGTAGGACTTATGCGGTCAAACAAATTTGTATTCGTTCAGGGTATATGAGGTATTTTAAGCTCGACCTTAAAACATAGTCTAACTGACCTTCAAACATAGTCAAACTGACTATTAATCATAGTCAAATCATATTCATTACTACTGACGCTGTAGTCAATGTGACTAATAAGATAGTCATATTGACTAATAGATTAGTCGTTTTGACTACTCGTTACTTGACTAGGTCGATTAGTCATTTTGACTAATCAATATTTGACTAACTGCTTTAGTCAAATTGACAACAACTAGTCGCTTGGTGGACAGTCAATATGACTTGTTTAGTTAGTCAAGTTGACTAGATTGCATTAAGCGTGCAGGGGTCGGGCCATGGGGCATGTCGTCGATCCCCTCAACATTAGTGCCTCCGGTCTTTGTGGGTTGTGGGGCTGTAGGGGGTTGTGGTGTTGTGGTGTTGTCAGAGGTAGAGCCTGGGGTAAGGTTCTGGCGATAAGGGGCCTAGGATAGGGGTTCATGGCGACCTGCGTAGTGCTGCCGATTCACCAATGCCCCCTCGAGTATCTCCCCAGAATATCAGCACTGCCGATGTAGGTAGTGCGGCACGAAAGGGAAAAGGGCAAAGAGGTCGAGCAAAAGGTGGCTCATCTGGCGCCACAGAAATGTCCATCCGACCTCGAATACCCCCTCTTACCCAAGTTGAAGAAGCAGACTCGGCTCCTCAATCCATTAAGTCACCACAATAGAGACCATTGGCCAACTACAGGGGACCTCATGATGCACAACGGGTTGGGGGACCGGTGACAAAGTTGGCCAGACGCACGGTGACCGATAAGGTGCCCAATGAAAGCATATAGGTGTGCCAACTCCTATCCGCTTCTCAGTTTATCCAGCCTGTGCAGGTCGTTGGTATGACTGTAGATGCCGTAGTCGATACCGCTGCAGAAGTCACGATTATGTCTGACCGTGTTTTCCGCCAGATTAGCCCACAGCCACGAGAGGTCAGGGATGTCATGCTACTGATTGCTGGTAGAGACATGGCTATGGCCGGGTTCGTTGTGGGACCGGTGGAGTTAAATGTGGGCGCTGCAAATCAAGTGTTACTCTGATTTCAGGATGGCAACTCGTAATGAGAGTGGTATTGTGGCCAGAGCAATAAAGGAGGGACTTATACCTGCATAGTCCCTGGTGGAGCAATTGATGATGTGCCCAAGAACAACGGGGGCACAGCGGGTTGAAGCATTAATCCACCAGGTGACTATAGCGTAAGCGAGAAAAGACCAGCAGTGGTTGGGGTTGGCAGCTAAGACAGCGCTGTCCCTGCAGCTCAAGCGCCGGGAGTGGATACACAACAATATATTCCCTATCGGCCTGCCTAGCCTTCCAAGCTCCGTTGCCAGCCGGACCAAGCAAGGACTACAGGCACGCTCTAGACCCCGTCCTTGCCGCAAGTTTCGGTTAACGAGGGCGCCAGTAGCACTGAGCCGACGTTGCAGGCGTCCACAGGGCGGTCTGTAGCTAGTTCAGGGAGGGACATGGGCCACAGCCACCCTGACTCAGCAGGGCCAGCCTTAGTGCCCATGTTTGGGGCCTCTGGAAAAGGGTCACCCCTTGCTATGGGTGGCACTAGAGCAGAGGCTTCAACGTCGTCAATGGAGCTGGAACATACAGGGGAATGCTCAGATTCCGAACCTGTATCCATCTTGGGTCATTTGTTAGGGGGGGGGGGGGGGGAATTTCATTCTGCCAGGTACCCCACTTAGTAACCCTACCCCTGCCACTGGTATGGGGCCTTCATGTCCTCCACGTAGACTGGTGGAATGTATCGAAGACTAAGGCGTCGCTGATGCTGGATTCTGATGTAAGGCTTCCTTCCAAAGATAAGACCAAGCGGGCGTGTACGAGAACCCGAAGTGCAAGGAAGGCAAAGGCACGTGGTCGAAAGCAGCCGGCCGCGCAGGCAACTGCAGTGCCAGTGCTGACAATCACGTTGCCTGTCAAGCGGAAAACGGGGGGATGCAGGGTCATCCAAACCGAGGGAGGCACATAAGCCCATGACCATCGGCAACGACCCCTACTCCCAATCAACAGCCAACTCACAATCCATGGTGGTGCAGGGTGGGTCCCAGGGGGCTGTAGGTGAGACGCCCCGAGGGGATATGGACGGCCACAAGGGGTAGTCTACACCTAGATGTCCTATTCCTGGGTGTGGGAATTCGTAAGGGTCTCTGAAGACGCATAGTTTTAACAAGCATGTTCCGGAGGTTTTCAATGAAGGCCGGGACCCTAAGGCAGTGATTGTCTGTCCTCCATGAAATCGCCAACTACCTGCTGGGGCCGGACCGAGACTTAAAAACCTTGGTCCGTCTCGCAGAGGGGTTAGGCCGTTTCGGATGCCAAAGCCTGAGGGAACCCACGGGATATTGTAGGAGGCAATGCGGGAGTTCTGTCGGGTCCACGAGGATCCGGTTTCTTATAGCTTCTGTCTAAGGCCCCAAATTGCCCTCGGTCCTCCTCCACTGGTAACCTTTGATGGCTCTGTTGTCTCAGCTCGGGCCCCGTGAGAGGGAGCTCGTCTGGGACTTGGGCCGTCGGCCTGCACGGTGTGGTAGGATCGAGGGGAGCAGGACGGGCCAGAAGTCTGCTAAACCGGAACCTCAGCTACCCTTGGCCCTTGATTCCCACTTCCACATGGACTGGGTCATGACTTCCCTTGGCCTACCACGGCATTCCGGGCCACATAAGTTGTTCATGGCTGCCCAACCCCAGTCTGCCTTCGCTGTCGTGTTTCGGGGTGCTGTGGCCAACTATTGCGACCCTGCCACTTACCCCAGTGTCGATGAAATCACCGACCAGCGAAGTGCACATCAGACTAAATGCAGGTCATGTCCAGCTTTCTCAAACGGTCCGAAGTTGTCGCCTTTGGGGAGGTTGGCATAGACCATTCAGTCCCCCTTGCTGAATGGGGGACACAGCAACATGCCCTACACCGCGTGCTATCCCTTCTGGAGCCCCGCCATGTACTGGTTTTGCACATCCGGGGAATGAAGGGAAATGAGGCACAGAGGCATATGGCTGTTCCCTGTATCAGCTGCTTGGTCAAGTGCCCCGAGAACAGCGGATTCACCTCCACTGTTTCTCGGGATCTGGGGATAATCTAAAAGTTATTCTAGTTTCGGAGAGTTATGCGGTTTTGAAGCGGCAAAATCGACAACTTTTATGGTCTCGATATATTAAAAGAACAAAATGTATCATTGCAATGTTTGTTGTCAGTGGTCATTTACATGAGACTACCAAACGGCCCTAAAAACGGCCCTGTCCAAACGAGATCGGCGCCGCGTTTGTCCCTACCCCAGGTCAAGAAATCTAGGTATCGTTACTAATGACAACATAAGTTTCATGAATATTTTGAGCAACGGCGTGATGCAACAGCTATAAGTGTATGATACTGAAAATATGCAGAAGCTTTTATAATGATTTCCCGTATAATACTTGTAACATATTTCAATCACCCCGGGTCCCTCCATGGAACTCACACGTGCGCTCTTATTCTCAATGACCCCGCCTTGTTTACTTTCTGTATGGTCATGTGACCAAAATAATCAAATGTGACCGTAAAAGTCAAGTACCTTCTTGACAAACTACTAGATATACATTATTCACACAGTATACAACACTGTTGGATCATTGAATACCATATATTAACAAAACACTTGATATAAGAACCCATTCCTACAATCGAAGCTACCAAATTCACTATTTGACCCTAGCCATGATAATCTGGCTTCAAACGTTGACCCAAGATGAACGACAGATCGGCGAAATATAGAGCGAAAAACTAGCAGACGAATACCAAAGTCAAGTCACATTAAATTGCCCATCTGATAAATAAAGAATGATACGATTGTTACAGTATTTCGGCTAATAATGACATTTAATAAATTACGAAACTCGTAAACAATAACTTTACATTAGGCCGCCTACTTTGTGACTTCGCGGAAAGCATAGAAATTTGATGTTAAATACGGATTTCCCCAAAAATACATTCTGACATGGACGGAAAAGAAGCTGTGTCGGTAAAATAATATACTATCTATATTTCTGCGTGTTCTGTATTACCTAATCCGCGTACCCCTACTCAGACCGAATTTATATCCATGACCCAATTCCCTCTACGGAGAGCTGCGATCAGCTGATCTACAATTTAGGCCTTAGCAGTAGCCCAACAGACCAACAGTCGTTCAGGTTCATAAGAGCAAGTTAGCAGCTTTCGTTTCAATACTGTTGGATGGTTCTGTTAAGTTGAAAAACAAAGCGTTGTTTGACAGACTTGTTTTGATATTATAGCTAAGACTGTTCGGTGATATGTAAATGCAAAGAGACCTTGACTATGAAACATCAAGTTAACAATTTTAACAAATAATGGATGCCCTTCACTCCCTTCACTAGGCTTCAGCCATGAAGATAGATATGATGTTATATGGACATTATGGTCAGACATAACCATAATGTGTATGGTACTGTGCTGTTTGGCAAGTTGTGATTGAAGAAACTAATGTTGCAGCACAATTGATGGTTTTAACTGCCCTGCATGATTTGCATGGTTTTATAAATTTATCAACACATATCAGTGATTGCTTATCCACTGTCACTTGGTGTTTCATAAACTTAACTATAGCCAATTATCTTAATATGATAGACCTCAAAGATCAAAGGGTCCTCAGCTTGCAATTATAATCAATGTGATGGTCTATCAAAAGAGTTAATAAGTTGATGGTGCAAATGCAGACTTGTAAGTGTCAGATATCACCAGAAGGTCACCTAATACAAATAACACAAGCCATTAAATAAACAGCCTCTGAGCTGCATAACTATTTATTTGCATAATAAATGAGCATCTGTGCTAAAAAAACCATGACTATGATTATTATGTAATTTGACAACAGATAATATTGAATGTTCTCAGCTAAACAGCTGATGTGGCCTCACATAAGTTGACTGGCATTGAATTATGTGATCTGACATCTGCAGGTATCATATAAGTGGGGGAGGAAAGATGCCAACAAAAACAACTTGATTTCTAGTGATTGTAGTCAGATCTGGATGTCTCGAGCAGAACATGCGTCAAAGATACAAGTGAGTATTTTTCATTCCTCTGTGATCTGTTAACTAGTGACAAGGTATAAACCAAAGAAAGGCTTCTTTGCATTATAAATGAATTCTAGTTAAGTGACCTTAATATAAAAGACTACCTACTGCATGGTCTATAAAGTCTGCTATAACTAGAAACTAATAGCGAAATATGAAAACAATATATCAATGCACATGCAGACCGCTTCTAATGGGATACAAGGCAGACCCAAGCTCTACAACTTGCCTTCAGAAGTTATATTCAGATCCCCAGTCTAAGGAAACAACTCCCAGGTATGGTATATACTTCAGAATATATTGTATTAATCAGGATAAATTTTAAAGAAAGATCATTCCCAGTATCTCTTTTATGGTAGATGTCTGATATATTACATGCAATTGTTGCACAATTGTTGTGTAGGCTGAATTGTTATTTAAGCTTGTAAATCAGCCATGCACTGCCATGTGATGTTTCATGATTAAGTAGCTTTGTTTGATGCTTTATCAGTAAGTTATATCTTTTATTCTCAGCATTACACTGCAGACAGATTATTACAAAAATTGTAGCTACACTGACTCAATGTACAATCTGTGTGGCTCTAAAATAATATTGTTCTGTGCATCTTTCTTAAGATGTCCTGGTCAATCTAAAACCTGCTGAGGTGCTGCAATCTTGTGTTCAAAAGCAATTTATTCTGTAAAACATTTATGGTCACCATCTTATACAGAATGCATGTGATGAATATGATGAACCACGGAGACGCCTCCATGGACAAACAAACAACCATATCGAGCTGAGGAGTGGGAGCCACAGGAATTTTTATAAATCGCCTATTACTATAACTACATCGATGTTGTCATATTAGTAGCCGAGGATGACCATTCGATATAATAAATCCTTATGCAGAGTGCGTGCAAGATTGGGGCTTAACCTCGCTTGCAACATCGTAGATCACTTAGCGACGGAGCATACAGGTCTTGGACAGGATGTGGAATGATACTTAACTATGTTCGCGTTTTCTCAATGATAAAAAAGCCGACCCCTGTCAAGTTCATATTCAGACTCACGACACATATTGCGCGTTCCATCCCACAAGTTCCTGTACGACTTCCAGTTTCACAGTGTGCGTATCTCTGTGTAGATATATCTATTCATGCGCCGGGCCCGGCACCGGAAAGCACCAGACATTTAGAGCCTTTGCTCCTCCATGTTTTAATTACGTTGGATAGTACTTCTTTGGATATGAAATAAATGAATCGTCGTTAGTTAAACATGCATTGTCCCTTAACTGCACGTTAATTATATCGCTTATTATCATTTCAAATTAAGACTCCCCGTCATACAGACTGGGATGGAAGACATAACCCATGGCATAGATGCAAACATTTAATTCGCCGCAACAAATTCACCACACTGTCGCATTATGGTTGGTTTTGGTTGTGTCCCAAAGCGTTTGGATTTCTGTTATGTGCCAAAATAGAAGGTTTTTTGTGATGTCCCAAAATGGTTGGTTTTTTGTTTTGTCCCAAAATAGTTGGGTTTTTTTTACGTGTCCCTAATACCCAAACTATTTTGGAACACCCATTTTGGTACACAAAATATATAAATTTAATAAAACAATGAAAATCCTACATAAGTTTATTATTTTGTTTTACATTATGATAAACCATTGTATTTCAAGGTGGAATAATGACATATGTAGGTGATTCACATTAAGATATAGACAGCGTAAAGTATTTCTAAATGTGCGATAAAACATGCACCTATTAAGTGTCTTACATTGGACGGCAATTGAATGAGTCGGTAGGGTAAGATGAGAACCAAATATCGTGCTACGCACCGCCTGTGTCGCCATAACGATTCAGCATTGGCTGCACTAGAACATTGATGAACACGTGCTATCCTGCAGGGCAATTCGCAGCTGTTACATAACATGTGACCTTCAAAATTGATTGTATGTAAGTCGAGTTCGCATACTTTGCTATGTAAGCGTAACGCCAAACATTGGTTAAAAATATTTGCGGTTGAACAAATGCATATCTGTTTCGAAAGCAGTAAATGGTTCACCAGCGTTGGTTGGCAAACATGTTGACCACTGTTTTTGCTGTCTGATATCTCATATATTTGCTTGATAATATTACACAAGCAAAAAGGAAGATTTCAAACGGGCAATTTCATAGAATTGATATTTGGGATTATCTTGAAAGTCAATACAATACGTAAAAAGCTGTAACAGTTGCAGTTCAATCAAATTTGCCAGGGACCGATGAAAGTCTCACCATGTTAAAGGGTTCTACAATCTTGAACAACTTACATTAACATAAGTAAATTAATTACACCGATTTAAAATTATTCATATTATGAACTGGTGTGACTGCATATTTAACATTTAAAGGAACAGTGCTGCACAAACTACAAATATTTTAATTCAATAATTTTCTGTTACTGAGTTGTTAGTTGTCATGTCTTGTGCACTAATTGTTTTCCAATTAGATTAACCAGTACCATAGCTGCGTACTGTTCTTGGCGGAATGCACAATCCCATTCTGTGAATCATTTCATTT
This sequence comes from Urechis unicinctus, assembly GCA_034190875.2. Classification (NCBI taxonomy): domain Eukaryota; kingdom Metazoa; phylum Annelida; class Polychaeta; order Xenopneusta; family Urechidae; genus Urechis; species Urechis unicinctus. The sequence goes on along the minus strand of CM067351.1, from coordinate 2,849,432 downwards.
AATAGCATAAACATTCAATGGTTCCGAGAAATAATTATGTTATCATTTATTCTATTATTCAAACCGTTGAGAAAAACGGGAATTTTATATTGTATTATCTATAGCACGATGAATACATTTCTCAGAACATTTATTCGCTATATGAACACAGTGTATCGTGAACGCTTATATGATGCATATAATCGTTGTGAACTCCTATAAATGGACAGAAAACAAACACATAATGCATTTATCTAACGGTCAGTAAATGCCAATATATATCATGGTGATAAACCAACCCTAGGCGGCAGAAAGCCTTATATGCGCACTCTGATAACACTGAGCCTACTCGTCCGATGGAATACGGCGGACATTAAATATTGCCAGGGGCATGTGTATCTATATCACCTCATGGCTATTGACAACATACTTTGTAATATAATTTATAAATAGTAACTCTAGCCAATAGTCCGACCTCGTCCATTGTTAGAGGCCTCAGCAAAAGAGGATATAAATAATAGAGAGCTCTATCAAGCGGGATATGTGCATCAATGGCACAAAGACAAATGTTGAATATATGAATGTTAATCTTGGACAATATATTTACCACCTACGACAGGACGCTAGAATCACCCTTATTCTAGGAAAAAATGCAAACTCAAACGTGAATGTATCCTACTAATAATGCCCCTCTCAGAAGTCATCTCTATCCATCACATTGGACAGCCAACTCAACGCTGCGAAAGAATAAGATTGAGGTTTACTCTAGAACTGTGCCTGTCCGGTGTGCGAAGGTCCTGAAATTTATATTCATGCTAAGAGTAAAGTCATCAATATTCATTGCAAACCGTCACTCGCGCCAGATATGTATAATGAATAGATTAATATCATGATACGCCACGTGTTTGTCGATTTTCCAATTATCCAAAACACTCCATTAAACTCTGTTTTTAAGGACATGGCTTTCATTACCCTAAGTCCCATTCAAACGAACGAATACAGGAAGTTGCACGAGGCAGAAGGTCTGATATATCAATTGCCCTAGTGATCTAGCTATTACAATAGCAGCCATTTCCGCATAAAATGGCACCGTTTGTAGCGGAAGTGTGTGTTCAAGATGTCACTAATAATATAACGCAATATGCGGGTTCCCAATGGCTATTGTGAGTATCGAAGCACACAGTCATTATATGAACTAACTGGTTAGGGATCTCCACTATCGATACCTAATGTCACAAAATGGGGGCGCTTCGACTATATTTAAACACCAGGACCAGTGTACTAGACGTTTATCGCATGTAGCAGAAATTCACCAAATATGCTTCCCTTCCATATTGCTAAAATTGCACCATTTGTACTTTTTGAAAAAGCGTATGTCGTAAAGCATGACCAACTTTAAGCTTCCACCAGGTACGTAATGTACGAGCAGGTTCATGGCAAAACAACCTTAGAGCTATTCATTACTAAATGGAACTTTATTGCATGGAAATTAGAGATGACGATTCGATAGCTCATTCAGTTTGGATTGTGCTTCTGGGGGAGTCCATGGCATGTGTGCGTGATTATCAATCTGGGCGTATAAACATCCATCTTTTAGAAAATGTATACATGTCAAGCAGGATGCGGGTGGATCGATTTAGATGCTTTTATTTTCTCAACAGGCGCACGCTCTTCGTGTTGTGCGTTAACACTGCAAAGCCGTCCGTTGACTTAAAACTCGCCAGGAATAGTGCCTAATCACCACGCTATCTCAGACCAAGTGGTGACGCCTCACATCATGTACACAGACTCATAACCACTCCTAATCACTGACAATTGTCACCAATGAACAGTATCGACAGATGTTGCGATGGGAGCAATAGCAGAAACACGGTTAGCAACGAGGTACTACGTACCTTCGTTGCTAACCGTGCTTCTACGGTAGCCTACGTCAACTATAATCTCCGATAACTACAATTTTATCCACCTCATGATTATTGTACCAGTAAAAAACCCGGTGTTGAGTGCCACGTTAAAGGCCATGATAATAAAATATGCAAAATAAATTCACGGTACAGCATTAAACTCCTTTTCGTGGCTTTCATTACCCGAAGTCCTATTCAAACGCACGAATGCAGGAATGTACACATGCTCGAGGCAGAATGTCCCCAGAGCGTATCTTATATACTTCTGATGTTTGGCGGCACCATTTGACCTCTTCTGTCATTGGACAGAAGGCTCAGCTACCAGACAAGATAGCGACAAGCATGTACAAAGGGAGATTATACGACGTTAAAACATGCCACAGATTGTATAATGTGTATGATATCAAAGTGGTACTGTCACACAATGGGAGCGTGTCGACAATATTCAAACAACGGGACCAGTCTACTGGACGTTTATCGCCTGAACAGAAATTAATCAAATATGATTCCATTCCATATTCCTACAATTGTAACATATATGAAGTCATGTGCGATCCAACGCAATACATATTGAGACGGTATCAAACATATCTAGTTCTTGAAGTACATCTACATCAATTAGTCATGGCTGCTTACAATTATTTCTGAAACCTCTATCGAATGAGACAAATTATCTACCAAGTCATGTTCATCTGTTTCATGATTACATTTGTGTCCATCAAATAGATATATCTCATACTCAGTTTAAAGCATTGATGGGCTGCAGATATTCCGGGCCAATATAGCTCCAAAGCCATCCTGTGTGGTTCACAAGACCATCACTCACATGTCGGTTATGAATAAGACGGATCACTAATAAATACAACGAGAGAATGTATAGGAACGAGGTCTGACAACAAGACTAAACAGCAGGGTCATCTGTATTGGACAAGACGCTTTATGGATCCACATAATTAATAATACAAGTTAGTCAGGCGATAAGTGAATTAACATTCGCTTTGTACAACGGTATAAGTGACTCCCTCGAGATTGAAAAAGAACCCTTGTCGGTGGTAATGCTTTCGTAACATTAGCCAGTTACTTTGCAATATCTAAATACTAAGTGCGCGTGACATACCAGCAATATAATCATAGCTAGACGAATAATGTGCCAGTGTGGCTATTTAAGCAGCAGCAGTTAACCATTACAGAAGGAATAGATTACGCAAGCAGCTTCATGATTGCGTCGCTATACACATACACACACGCACACCCTCACACGCACACACACTCACACACACACAACACACACGCACACATTCACACACACACACATATATATATATATATGTGTATATATATACATATATATATACATAAATATATATATATATATATATATATATATATATCAATATATATATATATATACGATATATATAACTATATATATATATATATATATATATATATATATATATATATATATATATTATATATATATATATATTGTTATACATATAGTTATATATACACATATATATATTTGAATATATTTTATACATATATGTAATATATATATATAAGTATATTTATATATAACATATTTATAAATATAAACATATATCTGTATATCTCAATATATATATATATATATATATATCTGTATTTATATATATATATATATATATATATATATATATATATATGTGCATATATATGTATATATATATGTAAATATATAATTATATATTAATAATATATTTATATATATAAATATATATATTTATGAATATAAATATATATACATATACATATATATATAGATATATATATAGACATATAAATATATGCATATATATATACATAGATATAAATATATTTAAATATTGATATATATATATATATATATAAATATGGTAAATATATATATATATATTTATATATATATGTATATGTATATATCTGTATATGTATATATATATATTTATATCTATATATACATATGTACGCATGTATATATAAAGAGATATATAGATACTCACGGAGAGAGATATATATATATATATATATAGAGATATATAAAGAGATCAATATATACTCACTCACTTATATATATATATATATATCAATATATATATATATGTATATATATATGCTTATATATATATACATATAAGACATATACATATATATATTCTATAGATATATATGTATATATATATATATATATATATATATATATATAGATATATATATATATCTATATATATATATAGATATATATATATATAGATATATATATAATATATATATATATATCTCTCTATATATATATATCTATATATATATATATATCTATATATATCTCTATATATATATATATACATATATATGTATAAGTATATCGGGTGGTCGACCGGATGCTGTAAGCTCTCTGGTTGCATTACGTGCTGTCGATTTTGCGTTAAAAAAGTGTCTTACTTATAGTTAGCATATATATTGACACATATGGTAGTCATATTGCTCGTGTGGCAGCATCATTCCAATGTAGTATAAATAATTGCGATATCGTGTTCTCGTATCGGCTAAGCATCAAACGCATGAAACTCTACTGCAAGACAATCGATATACTATGACCAGGATACGATAGCCAGAATCATCGTTGTTCAACATAAGACGTACAGATATAATCATTATTCAGGGAATCTAAACACTATCAAACAATTTTATGAATGAGCGTGGTGTGCCAAATTATCGATATGAAATGTTTCGTCGATATGGTGTGTATTTTTGCAGGAAGACATTTTCTCCTCTCATCACGAAGAGGTCATCCTATGCAGGTGCCGGTTTGATCGCAAAAGCCATGCGCCGGCGTGTTGTTAGTGTGCCTGCCTGCCTCGCGGATTAGTAATAATGCTACAGCCAAAGACAAAACGAAACCCATTGACCAGTTTGCAGTTCTCAATTACCCATGTATCACTTAGAAACAAATATACATTCGATGAGTAAATGAAAATGACTTTGTAACGAATATAGGTTTTAGGCAATATGTACGGATATCAAGGTTCAGCTGCATCATATTATCTTTAACAGAAATATAGTTAATTGAGCAAAGCTTACTTAATACGTTATGGGATAACCTTCATAGATTTAAGAGAAAGTATAAGTATACTGAAGATTACTAAGCATAATCTCTGCTTAATTCTTCAACTAAGTGCAGAGAACTGCTCACAGGGAAATTGAATTTGATAGTACCAACGAAAAATTTCACAGTACTCCGTCTGATCTATAATGATTGTGATGATCTTGGAACTGTGGGCCACACCTTTTATACTGATCATATTAAGCTACCAGGATCAAGCATAATGAATCCCCGCGATTGATAATTATGATATGTGCGATTGTAGATAACGGAATTCGTGTAGATTGCGATGGAACCTAAAACAAACAAGGGTTGCGTCTTAATTGTCAAGAATGCGCCATCAAAGATGGATACAAAAAATGACGATAATTTTGTTGCAGAATGGGCAAGACATCTCTAATGCATGGTTTTCATTTTGGGATATTGCGTACGTATCGCCGTTAGATATACAGTAATAAGGCTGGAAATTTGATAAAAGCATATTAGGCAATTAATTCAATTTAATTGTTGCCTGTATTGCCAGGTTGTTATGCAACGCCTTTAATACAGCTTCCTACGACAAACGACTATGCAGAGTTAGTAATCTCCAACAAATATAGGAATATTTATCGCTTACTGTGAAAATGATACTAGGGATATGCATACGACCTTATGATAATCTATTTATAGCTAGAGGGGATCATAAATGATAGTTGAGCCAAAAGGAAGGCTTATAATGTTATTGCTCCGCAATATATTTAACAGACTTCGACCCAGCATAAACCACAAATTACACATACAAATGTTCACACTAAGTGCTTAATGCAAGAATAAGAGGATATTCCCTTGCATCGAAGTTAATACTACTGACAATTCAATATGCAGCTGTGGTGGTTACTACGATAGAATTCGATTTTTTTCAATTATCAATGACCGTCGCCAAACATATACTTTTCTTGAGCTACATCAAGACAAGACACATTGTTTTGGTAAGCAGACTTACATAAAAGTTTATCTACACAAACGATTTGCAAAAACCTTGCGACCCAAGGATGCTATTTTGTTAATAGTTTGATAACAGACAAGCATAAACAAAAGCTCACATTAGCTGAAATATAGATCACTAATAACAGATTTCGAAGTTAGATTTGAAATTATTCTATTGTGGTTTACTCAAAAAACCGCCTTATATATTGGTTGTTGAAGACAGGATTTCGTCTTTCTTTTCTTCTTAGGAATGACAAGAATATATGATGTTTATGATATTTTAACCACTTAAGAGGTGTCTGGTATATCATGAAAAACACACCTCTGTCAAAACAGTACAATGAGCGAAGCATGCTCTCAGTTACGGAGTTAAACTTGCTCGATATTTTGCCAGAATAAACTGTTTGAGCTGATATTTACAATTACGTGGTATCTTTTCAATGAAAAATATAAATATACCAAGCCTGTCAATGGCAGCGGAATCAAACCTGTACGTCTAAGCATGTAGCTGGGAGATGTAACCTTCCACACATTATATGATATACAGGCGGACAAAAGAAACATGACAGATGTTACAACATAATTTCCGTGATTGATCATACCATTTGGTACAAATCATATTATTGATAATGTTGCATAGGTTAGTGTTTGATCTCTAACAGTGATTGTGTTGCCGTAACGGTTACTAAACAATCAGCCATGGCCTTTTGCTTTAGCATTATAATTGTCTGCCACAAGTAACCGCAGTTAAAATGCTGCATTTTGAGGACTGACATAGACAAAGCACTGATTGGATTTCAGCACTAGATTATAAGCAAATACAAGTGCCTATCAATAACATTGTTGTATCATATTTTGAAAAACTAGCAGCCTAAAATAGAGAAACAAACTGCGGTTAATGAGTGTTGTACTAAATTTCGCTCAAATGGTGTCAACGATTAAGAGTGGATTTCTGAATCCATTCTGTAAAATGTGTCGCGCCAAGCCGCAAAGGGCAGATGACGCAATGACTTGCTTTTGTCAGTGCTGGTTGTTCTAACTGCTGCCGTCTCAAGGTCATGGACATTTGAACATATATGGTAGGAATTAAATGGCTTTGCGAAGCAGCTGGCTGTAACTATACTCTGCTTTATCACGTGATGTGTTTCACTTTGCTCAATCAGAGATTAGGAGTAATAAATCATGTCGCACCGTTGGGAAACACATTTAATCTTCTTAGAAACTCAGAATACCAGTTCATCTCTGTAATAATGTCACCATTAAAGCTAGTATGAGTTTGCTGGCACGTGATCGGTTTAACTAAAATCTCACCATTCCGCCCAATGAGCCCATACTGTCTGGCACTGTTAGACCTTTCACGGCGAACGTCCATTATTACTTGACTTTTCGTACACGACCTAAAACTGCCTGTGTACTTCCATGTAATTGCTTTTGTTTTATTTTTAGCAGCAATCGGATTACATCAGTTATTTATTCAGTATGTCAATCACGAAAAGGGTCCCATGGACAGGTTCAACTAACAATGACGTTACATATACGCTTAGCTTGAAAAACAAAGTTACATGGTTGGTAAGTTAGCCACCCATTACGCCTTTGCCAGCGCCGGATTAATCTCAGCTCATTCTGTGATCGACGAATTACGTTTGACTGGCTCAAGAGAGCGATCAGGAGATATGCTACAGAGACGAGTAGATACTAATTAACATGTGAGAGGAGCACATTGTGCATGGCTGCAACCTCTTTGAAGATGGTATGTAAGATTTAGCTACCATTGCCTGTTTGTCTCTTTTGCTTACATATCCGTGTATGTATAAGAATGAAGAAGAAGGGTACAATGTGTCAGTGAACGTAATTAAAAAAACATTTTGAATGGCTATTGTACGTGGATGAAATTCAAAGCTTTACACGCGAATATATCTATTCATATTTCGACTCAGCAGCTAAAAGCACCGGTAATTAATCGAAAGGGTTTTATACGAGTCTGGTGATCCACTTCCATCTTGTTGGTAACAACATAGTTCTACTGGTGGTCAAGAAGACGAATGCTTGTTTTTGAATACTCTCGTCTGTTTTTCCTTAGATGATATTTTGTTTATCACAACTATGTTGGTGCAGTCTAGCAGTGTGACGATAATGTTAAACAAATGATATTGATATTATGCCAGAAAACAATAGATAACAATCTTCTATTAATTATGCTCCTCGTATGTGTACATGAAGCGACCCATGATTCAATACCTTCTGAGATGCAACGGTTTAGACAAGACATACACAAACTCAGTCGGATTACATAACATCACACCAGCTATTTCGCTTAAGTGCTTCCGAAGATATCTCAAACGTTATTTGTCTAGGGGTTCGGCGATTCTCCTTTTCGCAACCACGGAATTTATGTACCAGCACTACCTCTGCTAACCATGTACTTTGTTGATTGTGCATCGTTTTATATTGAATTGTCCGTAGATAATACTTGATAGGTCCAATAGACAATATTAACGTAGGAATGAACGGTTAATTGTCGGCACATCGATATGTACGTAACAAATAACACACTTGCTGTCCTATATGATTGATGTGGAGCGACGCGTCTGTCACCTAACACATGACGGTAGATTCCGGTCAGACGGGCAATAGTGATTATCACAATGGCACAAAGATACCTATGCTTCTTCGACTCTTTTTAGCTACATTGCTTCTCTTCACCTCGTTTTCGATCACATGTGACCTCTCCCTGGGGTATATGTTCTTACTTATGCCAGTCTCGTCTTGTTGAGCGTGTGGTAGGCTATGCTTTAGTCGTAAAACGTTGCTTTAATAATTTGACCGGAAATGTGATAGATCCTTAATAGAATATGATGTACAAATATGTTATCCCAAGAAGTGAAGCTACACATAACGAGCAAAAGAAGTTCTATAAGCTTGCTCTCGGAAATAGGCCCTCATTCGTGTAAGGCTACTGAACAAGTTCTCGGGTAATAACCAGATTATTTTCAGCCAATAGTTGCTCGCGATGGATTAAACGACGAAATATGATTCCGGCCTAAATATTCCCTCATCATTTAGTCGTTATGTTATTACCGCTTTGAATATTTTCAACCAGTCCTGTTTTTTGAAAAACTCAAGAGTAGAAGGTTCCACTATGCATTACAATCCACTGTAGAATAATTCAATTAGCCAATAATGCAGCCATTGTAACATCAGAGCACACCTTGATGAAATGTAGTAATGGCTTATAATGTCCATTGCTGTGGGCACGTGCTACGTTTAATGGACATTCACTCTGGGAATGTGGCATTGATAGAGACATACAATGCGCCATGCGCTTATTATTAATGCTTCAACTCTTTACGACAAAAACCCAATGATGCTCTGAGACTTGTATTTATTCAAGCAAGGAGCCGTGTTTTACCGACAAGACAGATATAATGGGTGCAACAATATTCTCTACACTGAAGCGTACTCAACAGCATTTCATTTATTTATACCTGTTAAACCGTTTTACCAACTGTAACAATATTTTATAGTAAATGCTAAATGAAGCAAAGCTAAAAAATGACCGTTGTAAGATATCCTATCCTCCAAAATGCACCTATATTTTGAGTTGATATCAAATGACTGACGCATACAAACGGTACATATTGATGTGTGACGGTTTAAAATGATAACATTTTAATGATTGTTCGAAGCTGTCAAAATGGCAGGGGCGCTGATTCAACAGAAAAGCGATTGGTAGATGAAAGTCGCCGTTGGTCGAAGGCAGTCTTTGTAAAATCTATTCACAGGTCTGCAAAACATTCCCAAAGCAAACTATTACATAATCAAAAAGTATAACAAGTACAAAAGCTATGGGATTAACAATTTGATAGCTCACTGAAATGGTATAGTATTTTGTGGGACTTGAATGGCATGTGCGCATGATGTCGAAAGCCAATTGTCACATTTCTAGCGGTCACATTGTCCGAGCTGACTGATAACTCACTTCACTAACTGGAGCGATGGTATGGTTATGAATATTTTAGTTGAAAGCAGGTGGTGGCCTACCGTATGCCGTTAAACGTTTAGCATAGAATGGGGTTATAATGAAATTACTGAAATTCTGCACTGCCAATGGTAACATTCTATTACCCTTCATGTTCGAACGATAGATGACACCCGATGATTATCTGCAATTTCAAATAGGTTGCAACGCCTGGGCATAACGAACTAGGAAATTGTAGGCAGCAGAATACGTTTTTGTCAACAATATAATGAATCTATTAATGTCATCAGGACCGATTGGCCAGCCATGTTGTTGTTGTGATACATAAGTGAATCATTGACAAATACTTTATGCTGACATGGGTCAGTAAAGATAGGATGTTGTATCAAATGGACTTACTGCGACTATGAACCATTGACGGATTAAGGTACTGCATTCATAACACATCACATTCATAGCACATCACAAGTGATTGGATTATTTGTCTTCATCGTCAATGTTATATTGGTACTTCGCTTACATAGGGTCACTCGCACCAGAATGTACATGACTTGAATCCTTCAATATCGAATATTGAACCATCATTTTCTTGGAACTGCAAAATGAAGAAAGGTTTTTAAGGACATCGTTATAGTTGGAATTCAAGTCGCTTTTACGTGTTTTGCAAAGTTAAAGCAACGCTGTTCAGTTACTTTATTAGTAATTATACAACGGGACAAAGTTGATATACTGAGGTGAATGACTTTGGACATTGTAGTCGTGAGAGAGTTGGCTATGTTTCACGGTCCGATATCAATATTATCGCTAATTATAGGTTGTCGTATAAGGTTGAGAAAGCCAGTTATTTAAATATAATATTGATTAGTGGAATCCATTAATCCGTGCTAATCTCAGTTATTTCCCGTTGTCTGGAGAACCATTTGCATAGTGTGGTCATCTTGCAACAACTACGCTGTTTGATTAATAGTTTCGACCCTGAAAACAATCGCAAATGTCATTTATGAGAAATTGGTTATAAAAACCTGGCATCTCGCATGTATCATATCAGTCTTAACTACCTGTTTAATAAACGAGCTATCACACGGACACCTTAATCAACAGTTCCATGCTATCCACAAGCTTGAAGCATTGATGCACTGACAGCAAATATAAATCAATAGATTCTTTTACAGATATTCACCCGACCTGGCATCCCATTTAAGTTGCAAATAATATGAAAGCTACTAATTTACAAACAACATAGCGCAAGCTTAAGCTAGGGAACAATTAAATATTCACTGCTTCTCTGCTCTAATGTTCTAAAATAAAAGCGGCCATAGTGTTTTGTTGAGTGATGGACATTAGAGAAAGTAGGCCATCTGACACTAATGGACCTGGATCCAGGTTAGGCAAGCTTGCATAGCACATATTATAGGTTTTTTAAATTGGCTTCCAAGCCCTAGCAGACTTTATCTCAGGTGCTGAGATGAATGACGTAGTCAAACCGTCACACAAAAAACATAGTTCTGCTTCGATCTATCATAGCCTAAGGTTTAATGACTGCAGAGCTGACAGCAAATTACAGCTGATGTTATAAGGTTTTAAACTTGACGCGGCCATCTGTTTTTTGTGAAATTGTCTCATGAAGCGTAAATCATATCAATTCATTGGAAGCTATGAGACAGTCACTGCACAAATCTGACTCAGAAATCGTAAACACAGACGAGATCAAACGTATTCGACCGAGCTAACTGCACCGCAAGGAGGTAAATATTTACCAGACAAGTCAAGTTTTCAAAAATGTGCGCTAAATGCATGCTTGTGCAGGGACATCGTATATATTCTCAGTCGCTACAATAAACGAAGCACAAATCTAATTTATTACGAGCAATAAGAAACGGCCAAATTCAGAATTAGAAGCAATTCAGCACTCCCTGTACTAGAACACTGATGAATACATGACACCTCTGGGGTTTCATAGGCCTAAACCTTGGCTGATGATTCTGTGAAGAACGTGGTTAGTCGCATGACATATAGTTGGCAATGTTTTATAATGTTAGTAACGGTGTCAGTATGATCCATTCATACACATTCATGCATATATATGCATGGGGTGGGGTGGGGACTCCCTGGATATGTATTACACATTTCAGTCCAGTGGGTAATTGAAACTTACAGCATGCATTATGATCTGTCTTGGTATCGTTGCAAACGTCTGATGAGGACTGTGACAGTAAACGTACGATGTAATAATATCCAATGCATTTTTAGATTCTACCTCTGCCGAGAAATGTGTTCGAAACCAACCAGTTTAAAAATTCTCTGTGTTATGCCTTACGTTTTGATCTTTGGCCGTCCTGTCATAAGCATGTCATGTTCACAGTCTTTATCATACACCAAACGCCGAGATGGTTCCTAATCGTTGATAGCATTCTTTAATATCAGCAACCAATGAGTGTCTTGCAGTGTAACATTATTCCGAAGTTGATTCGTCTGAACTCTAAACGTCTGGCTATGAACTGGTTTTACTGCATCTATCAGCAATTTAAGGACGAACCATGCTGATTGAGTATTACAATTGAAAATGAGTCAAATAAACCTTTGACGCCAAGAATGTATTGCTTATTAATGCGGCAGCCATTCAGTGCTTGCACAGGGTCACTCAGTGCAGCTTGTGCATAACATGTGTCCATCAATATTGATTGCATGTAAGTGGCTTTCCCATACTGTGCAATTAAATCGTAATGCCAAATATTGGTTAGAATAGCATTTGCGTTCAACAAATTTCTTTTATTTGTGAGCAAATGCTTAGCCAGCGCAGACCGGTAACAGTGTTGACTACGATTTCCCCCTGATAGGTTATATATATATATATACTCGTCAGGATATGCTTGCAGTACATGAACGGCATGGTAGATTTATATTGAAAATATCTGATGAAAGATATTTGGGATTATAGCCACGGTTTATGTCAAACGGCAAACGCTGTAATAGTCGCAGTTCTCTAACAACTCGCTTTAGTTTCCAGGGTCTAAAATTGTAATGGGTTCCCACAATAGTAGTAAACTACTTACACAATCACATTAGTAAGTGAAATACACTTATGAAATGGCGTAACTGAATGACACATCATAATGATATTTTGACACGCTGTCCTTTCCTTGTCCACAGCATAAAATCCACCATGCTATGTTTACGGCCAAATAGAGGGGCTAGAAGGTGCGCTTCTAATTATTGTCTTATTTACAACAGCGTCTCGCATTCTCATCTCAACGTAGAACTACATTTACCATTCCATCAAGCCTGTGACCAGTTATGTTATGACATATGTTTAAAACATCCAACAAGTTACAAATTGGGATTGCTTCCACCCTAAATATTATTCTGATGTAATGTGTGGCCACTAAAACAACATGACATGCTATGAGTTAAGGAACAAGGTGTAATCAATCGCACTATAATTTTGCCAGATTATAATTAAATGTAGCATGGAAAATAAAGTGTGCCTCAACTATTTCCTCTGCATGTGGTATGTCATTTATGAACCGTCTTGCAATTAAAAAAACAATATGTAATGCTTGGTGATTCTAAATCTACAATTGAGGTCAATAACACGATGCGCTATATGCAAATTATCAACGGCACTGTCATGTCAAATTAGGCTAAGTTCGTCCTCGTTTGCTTTAAAATCAGTGTACTGTTTGACAGATATTGTTCAAATCGTGTGTGCCTTCATGGAATCGTTCATGAAAACCTCCAGCTGTCTGCCGTTCTCTCTCGTTCCCTCTACATCGTTCCCTCTTCGTCTCTCCCGCTCTCTTTCTCTATCTCTCTTTCTCCCATTAAGCATATGTGAAACTCCAAATGCAGAGCCTTTTGAAATAGTATGTTACTGCACTCTAAGCATTTAAACAATTTTTACAATTTGTTTTGAAACCATAACATTAATGAAGTTTATAAGTACAAAAATATGTGAATAGGATCAGATGCCATATTTATTGCATGACTTATATTCATTCGTTATTGACTGACCTTGGGCCATATGCAAGGGCGTTTTATTTATCTTGTGGTTTTTCTACGGGAAATTGGTTGAGGTAGAATTGAATAGTCTGGTTTGCACCATAGTCCAGTTCGAGACGTTTCAAGTGGCAAGCGTAAGAAGTTGGACGATTTTATAACGCCTGAATAGGTATTGAGTATAAACATGCAATCACGTCTCACCAAGTGAAGGTGCTCGTCACTTTCCCGAAACTCTACATAAGCGACCAAGGGTCATTAAATCAAACGGTCTCGATTTCGATTTGCAATCAACGTCCATTAATGTACTCTGCACCCACATTACAGCGAATTTGATATGTTATAAACTACAGTTATATTGACTGCCTGTCCAGTATAGTTCACATCTTTGCCACACATCAGGTAATACACTTGTCGTTGATGGAGTTTATGGCAAAACTTGATTGACATAGGCCCGGCCATTTTTAACACAAATGCTTTTTGGGTAAGCAGTTGGTTTCACTTAGGTTTGCTTAGTCACTGCACAGCTGCCCAAAGATTTCACAGATGGTGCCGCATCCTGAGAATTTTACCAGACGCAGACTATGATTACAGCAGTTGATTAATCGACGGCGCTTGTTGTTATTTAATTGACACTGACCATATAGAACAGCTGCCACTGAAATGTAATTTTCCATGTTGAATTCATTGACAAATGCAAAACTTGCTAATGTCAATGACAGCAAGAACAAATCAATTCGGTCATATATGCCATGGAATACCAACATTTGGAGTTTGCACGAAGCATAACGTTGCTCAGGAAGGCGAATTACACATATCAGTTGATGTTGAACAATACATGATGCGCCACAGCGATGACTTTGTTTATAAGAAACTAGGCCGGATATTCGTGTTATCGCGACAGCTAAAGCAATTGACATTTTTTGTTCGTGCAATTTTTTTGCTGCGGTCAGCAGATCGTCCCGCATTTACTTCGCAAATTCAGCACTAATATACCACTTATTCAGAGCATGCGAAAACTAAAGAAGACATCTTATTTAAGTTAGGGGTAATTCATGGCCGGAGATTGTTGATTATGCTACACAGCTCACCACTACTTAATGACTCTCTAGGATGAATTATATATAAAAATTTGCGCATTCCAGAAGAGGATAAAGCTATTTAACCAATAATGCCCACCGCCTCATATATTCGATGCAAAGAGTGACATCTATAGAAGAAACCGGAGAGTTTAACGTAAGTGCTTCGAGGAATTATTCGTTCTGGACGTGACACAAATAAATCAAACTTCAATGTTATTATTAGGTTTTATTAAACCGAGGCTCCAGACTGCCAACGTTATTGCAACAACCTGTGAAATCAATTTATCTGTGTAAAAATGCGTAAAAGTGCTTGGATATGTCAGTTAACAATGATCGGCATGGAACTGGGGTTCCCTAAATAATAGAAAGGGCTCAGGTATGCATCAAGATCTTTATAATCTGAAGCAATCTTGTTCGTCAACAGGTCATCTACAACATTGGACGTCTCATTTGAAATAACAAAAAATAACGGTTTGTTTGGTCTCATTACGACTTGTTTGATTCGTCTTGTACGCATGGTACTTGCATGGCGGCATTATGCGTCGTACATGCGGCCACCAACATCTTATTGCTGCAAGCCGGGATTTTGGCAAAACTTAAACACAGCCGTGGGTTATTGTCTTGATTCATACGCATCAGTGCGAAAATTAATGTTATTAAAGGGCTTTTGGTGATCGCTGATGTGGACACGCGCTTCGTTTAATGGGCATTCTCTCTATGAATGCGGCTTTAAAGGACACACTGTAGCTGTCATGTGCCTTTTATGAAGGCTTCACGGAAATAAACGGTGATATTTTAACGCCTACTCTGTGGACGACCGCTCTTGCATAGGAATGTCCTTAATAGCTACTAGGTTTAATATAACATGAATAATCTTGAGATCACAATCGTCTAACAACGATTAACTTTACATATGCAATTTAATGTGAGTCTTTGTTTAGTCGTTTGAAGATTGCCAATGTGATATCTAACAATGGTAGAACGATGTTCGAGAGGCGAATGCTAGGATCGACTGATTAAATTGATATCGTTTGCAGGATCACTTTGTCATCTTATCAGCGAGTACGATATATCAGCATCATGAATCTAAATTTATTTAAGATTATCTAAATTATCTGCACGTAGTCTCACAGATCTGTTAAATTAAGCGCAATTTCAATGATGATGGTGGACTGCTTTTGTAACAGCATTATATAATACATGTATCATTCAATTTCTGATTGACAGGTTGATTGGTCATCACATATTTCATTCAACAATTATGTGGGTACATCAACTCTTATGGACAAATAGTCTTTCCTTATCAAAAGGTTACGTTGAACCAGCATAAGGCTTCCCCGGTAAGCCTTAGCATGAAATAAAAGACGGTACGGTAAAATAGTTTACTGCAATAACGTCACTGACCTCGCCCATGCGACTCATATCAAGAATCCCGGTCGTCCTAGAATAGGTCACTTTCTAAGTAAATTAACTCCGAAACCTGAGTTGCAAGGAACTAATAACGGGAAACATGATGCACCTATAAACATCCACACTTCAGTGCTTTTCCTATAATTTGCCTTTGCTATTCCACAACGGGAGCTGTTCTATGATATTGCTTCGAAAGATGAATGGGGGTTGGTCTTTCTTGTTTCATACGTATGGAAATAGGCTCCCGCTTATTAACACCATCATTCTTCGCCCTTTACATTTTGATTAGCATTATATTCCAATTTTATTGGTGTCCTTTGCCACCATAGACGTAAATCCCCTATCGCATATGAGATATGCTGCGCATTTGTTTTCAAACACAGTTGTACTACTCATATCGACTTTCACAAAGCATACTGAAAAAAAAGCTGATCCTACAGGTGACATGTTCAAATAAAGATTCAAGATCAAAGCAGTTCTAACTATAAACTTGTACAAATGACCCCAACTACAGTTGGTTAAAAGACATTGTGGTGAGTATTGCAACGGGACTGGAAAGCACAGTGTACGCAATGGAAAACTACGGTTGAATCCGGGTGTAACTAATATTCAGGCTTTCTTATATTCAGCTTATTGATTTGATTAATTAGCAGCTAACCAGACTTAACTCACTCCACTACTGAAACAACACAAGACTCTCGTTTAATGCCCATCAAAGCGAGCTTCTGACAGGGCACAAAAACGTCCACAAACAACAATAATTGATATATGCATAAAAAAAATTATCCTTTTGATAAACATGTCACTGGCTATTTCCAATCACTCTCAAGCTATCCATGCCAGTTGATAACGGAATTTGTAGTGCATTTTCTCTTTCAATGATGAACAACTAAAGCGGAGAATTGTAGGATGTGTCAGAGCACGTAATTGCGCAGCGATATTATGCGTGGGTTAAATCGGAGGCTGAGCTCGCGGGTGTATCAATTTACACGTCCGTCTAATTTATTCCACTCATTGCGCCCATCTATATCAAGTGACTCATGTCTAGGCCATTATTTGTCTCTGGTCAGATGCTAACCCTGATATATATGCCGCAATATTTCAATCAGCTCCATTGCAATACAGCCACTTATGCCATCATTAACCAGAGGTATGCCACAGCAATGGCCACTATTGTGAGGTGCATTGACCGGTGTATACGTCACCACCGACGTTGAATATAACATACCACTGTACTTTCTGCTGTGCATCGCAATCATCTGTAGAATAATATAGTTATCTCTAGTGCGGCCATCGTGACGTGCATGCAAACCTTTATACATTATAATGGCTTTAAATGAGCTTTGAGTTTTACACGCGCGATGTTTAATGGATATTATTTCTGTGAATGCGGCATGGATGGAATCATTCGATGTACCTATGCGCTATTGCACATAAATGGCGCTCCGTGAGTATTGCATTTATTCAAACAAGGATCAAACGTTCTGTTGTGCATCACAATCAGCAGTAGAATAATATAATGTTGACGTTTTTGTAAAATATATAATTTGCCTACGCATGACATGAGAGTACATTAGCCATATCCATACTAATCTATTTGTGTTGATGCTGCTGCGATATAAAATGAATTCCAGGATATTGCTCGATGATGACAGGTTTTTCTACTCCTGTGATTGTTGAGTGGTCACATGGCTTAGTGAGTGAATTTTGTTTGAAATGCCTACTTTCCAATATTATTATGCTAAATTAACGTTTTTATTTTTTCTGCAACATAGCAGATTTTGATGTTGACAATGTTGCTGAAAACACATTTAAGACTGCGTTCAAAATCGGTGGTATGCACCAAACCCAACAGTTGGTACAAATCGCCTCGATTTAAGTTTTCAATAGGCGAATGGAAACGACTCTTGTCAACGGCAGAGATTTAACTGTGACATGGGTAAGTAAAAATAGGATGTTTCATATAAACCGGATGTACTGTGGCTTTTCACGGATATCAGCGCTGCGTTCATAAAACAAAATGCACTCGGAACATTGTATTCACAATTCATTGGAACAGTTGTTCGGAAACGAAAATAAGAACTTTATTAATGTTGGATTGATAAATCCCTTGTAAAGGGCATCCATAGAAGCACGTGAAACCATTTACTCCTTAAATATCGATTGTATTGAACTACTGGTTGTCTAAATAAACAACACATTTTCTGAAATGTCGTAACTGCAAACGGAAGAATATATTGCCACATCAATATATGCAAAGTTGATACAAAGTCATTAAGTTTCTTTTTTTTTTGGTGTCATATAACGGGCTCATATATAGCTATAAACCTAGATGTAGTCATAGAAGAGACAACTTCTGACAGGACATCAAACAGTTCCATATCAATGGCCACTTATAACTTGAACAGTAAAAAAAAGCTATAAAGCCAGTTAATGAGAAATAAAAGGGATCAGCGGAGTTCATGTATCCCTATGAATTTAAGCTATGTACCATTGTTATAGGACAATAAAGTATATTTTGATACCTTTGCATCAACTAAGCTGTTTGATGTAAGTCTTTGAAACTCTCATGTAGATTAATAAGCTATCAAACATACACTGCAACTAACAGCTCTATGCCCCCAACTAGCGCAATTGAGGCATTTTGCACTGCTTACAAATAACAATCCATTTATTCGTTCACAGATGTTAACCAATGCTTGCCATACAAAGTTGAACAATATATGAGAGCTTCTGTATATACAAATTTTACTAATGGTTAGTAATGCACAAGCTACTGTAAGAACTACTACTCTTATCAATGGGGTGCAATATTTTTCATCAGAATATCTTAATCTGTAATTTAGTTACTACAGTTAAATTTGATAGCGTGTGACTGATAATCGGGCATATTCAACCAGACTTAGCAATACAGGAATTAATGCACTATTCAACGAGCTATATCGTATCATTTTGCTGGTTCTTGAATTAGAACGGTCACGAGGATTGTCGGGTGATGGGCATAGGAGCATTAGATCATTTGGCATGTACGAACTCTGGAATGTAATGCAATGTTATGCAGACAATTTCAAATGGCACATCTTCTAGGTTATGTAAATTGGAGTCTATACTCCAGGAGGCTTATCGTAGCTGCTACGATTATCCACGTTGTCTTGTCAAACCTAAATACAAAAACACCCCAGCTCTTCCTCACTTTATCCTGACCTTAGGTTTCAGGAATAAGCAGCTGAAAATCACTTCACAACTGATGTTATCTGAGAGGTTGTAAATCGTGACGCAGCCGTCTGTATATAGTAAGATTATATGACACAGGTACAATTATATTATTTGTTTTACCTTGGATGACGTTTAAATTTCTTGTCGACACAACTTAATCCTAAGTGATAAACCACTGTTCTGATAGATTAATGGGCCACATTTTAATAACCTTTTATTGCTTAATAACGGGCGGTCTATGTTAAATATAGGCATATCAAAATAGTTTAAAAGGCTTGCTCAAAACGCTCAAAGTACGCAATGATATATTTTAACTAAAGTAGGGTCTATAATTTATGTCAAGCCTCATTCAACAAGTAAACACAAATAATTGTCATGATAGAGGCCGTTTCAAGTATATTGACAGGCAAGACGTGAAATGACATCGCCACATGCACTATGTGAATGGTTAATCATGTCTCAACATAGTCTTTACTAGAACATTGATGAATACATGACAGGTCTGGAGTTTCATCAAAGAGAACATTGGCTAGCGTGCATAACCAGACAAAGCAATGGATAAATCCTGCGCTCAAACTGGAACACCACACCGTTAGTCATCTGAATCCACTTCATTATGGATGTGCTGTAAAAACAAGCAGCCTTATTGTATCCCCCGCCCCCCTCAACACACACACCCCTCCCCCATCTGACACCCAAGCCAGCCGATTTATTGAATGAAAGTTGCATAGGCCAGGTTTACCATTTGGCTCATACGGGCCCTGTATCCATGTGTTGACGTATCAAATGTAATGTCATACAATCAGGTTGAAAATGCATATCTGGCAGGATGTTAAAATAAATTCCTCATTATCATTGACTGGTGAGTCAGTAAGGTCTAACCTATAAACGAAAAACAAAGTGTCCCTCCGCTCTGTTCAGGACTTGTCTGTAAATTATCTCTGACGTTAAATAGGCTAGCATGATAAATCCATCCCCCAGTTATTTTTAAATAATGTTACCGATCAATCGTACAACGGACCATAAGTATATGGTAACGGCCCAGAGGATATCTGCGGTTGATATCACAATGTTTGAACTTGGTAATGGTAGAAGCAAGCTTACACACCATAAAAACAAGTGAGCTCACTTGTCAGAGACTACAGATCTCTCTCTACTCACCACTATGAGGCCACTAGCTCTCGATGTTAAATTGCTTGGATGTGGCATGTAAGAACGGTCAAAGGTTTGTTTGTCACAAGGGTGCCTATACGTATAGTTTTCTATCTATGTGGAGCTTCAAACGCAAGGTGGCAGTATAGTGATAAGATTGTAATTCATTAACGTGAAGTGTTTATCTATGTTTATGGATGTCAAGCCATGGTACTAGCAGGATACAGCGACTACCAGGCAAATAGCAGTTGTAAGAAGGATGCTCGCTTATTTTACTGCGCTTCCGTTAAATAAGCATAGTCGCCCAGATGCAGTCTGTGCATTATTAGGATGTCTCACAAATGTACGCCAACAACACTTTAAGGGGACATGTGCTCGATCATACATATCGCCGAACGACGAGCTATAAGTTTAGGTAGGCGACAATGCAATAAAGTGGATTAAGTAAGATCCTAACATTATGCAACCGGTGAAGCGCTTTTCACTTCCATATATATTATGTAGCCCGATGGTGGCAAAATGCATATTGATATATTTTTACAAAACTCTACCCAGTATAAACTTCTGATAAGCATATTATGATGACTGCCTTACATCTGCACAATACTGATTTGGGATGGATGTCAGACGGAACAGCTCCGAAGTAAGTATCTTTAAGCACCAGGTGCGAAAAACGTACCTATGAGCCATGAAAACTATAACAATATGAATAGAAACTAATCATGATAATTTTATGTGCATTCATTATAGTGTTTCTGTTGAGGGATAGTGGAGAGTTATGAGCTCTTGTTTGTAAATTTTGGTTCTTTACTTGAGGACTTCCAGGCCACTCTTGGAAACATCACAGCTGCTATCGGAGCTGTTTGAAGTGATACGGAATAGCGATTTCACACCGGTACAGTGCTCGGTTCACAAACGTGTCTGCAATTGACTTTTTTTGGAGGACGATTATGCCAAGACTTTAAAGCTGATAAGACTTATACAGTAGGTACTTGCAAATGCGATACAATTAACACATACACATCTGCGGGCTGTTCTTACATAGGGGTGCTAGAAACTAGCATTGAAACCAAATTGGTTGAAAGCTTCTTTATTTATCCTAATATGGTTTGGGAAACATTAAACTTTCAATGTTCTTATACGGTCTGGAATAGGATTAAGTTTATAAATGCATTGGGTTTTTTATATGAACAGGATGCTGAGAGCCGCATGCACATGTATGGAGGTTCGTCATCTTTGCTGATGTATCTGGTGACATGTGTGGCTCTTTGTGTTATGTGTGTGACAAAACCTATACAAGCAGTAAGCATCAGAGTGACATGAAAGGCATTAAAGGAAAAGAGTGCGGATGACGGATCCATTCGCAAACAATGTCAGCTAGGGGCAGCGAGTATATTAAAAGCGGGGAGGCAGACTGATATATAAAGATTGTCAAAATGGGTTTTTTTACACAGAATTTAATAATCAAACGTTCCGCTATTCTATTATCCAAGGTATCGCTATTTTTTCCTGGACAAAGTGAGAACTCCCGTCATGAATGCCTGTTAATTGTACCGGTTCAAGGGTTCGACATCAGTGGAGCAGATACGTGAAAACAATAGTTCATGATATCATTCACGTATCAAATATTGCACGTGTAAGACAATTTGGATGATCTTTTTTATATTATCACTTTGCTGCCCCAAGGCATCACATAAAGAAAGTATTAAAAAAAGGATCATTGTTGTTTTCTTGTCTGTTAGACACAGAGAATATGAATATAGTCGTGGCAGATATCTTCGATCTGAAATGGTTTAATTTGGATATTTACGCGTTTTACGAGTTTGCTCAATTTGGTCAGCAACATATTGAGTTGAAAGAAGAGATAACGTTATGTGTGTTTCAAAATTGAATAAAAAGTACGATGCTGGATAACTGAGAGCCAGTCTGATTGAGAGTTATACATGATATGTCTTTACAAGTAACTTCGTTCGAGCCCTTACTCACACATACAAACTACGAGGTAAGTAGCTTCATAAATCCATCTTATTTTGAAGGACTTGTGTTTCCATTAGTCTACTCATCACAGATTTTAAGCTGACTTCAGCGTATCACCTGGTGTTATCCCTTGTTTAATTAGCATGTCCTTTGTGGCCGCAGCCATGGCAAGGTTGCATGGCATGAAATCATGTATCGGAAGTGCCCCATACAAAGCCATCGTGCTGAGCTTAGCATAAACTATAGATAGAGCTAAAACAAAACAATGAATATTTGTTCATCAGTACTTGGGGTTGTCATAGTGATAACAGAACTCATTGCATTTAAAAAGGATCATTTAATTGTGCTAAGCTCACCCAGTTTTGCTGACTTGCTTGGCCGTCATCTAAAAGAAGAACAACAGCGGCAGGAGGAACTCTTTGTTTGTTGTATAACCATGGTAGTCTAAACAACCCGATGCCATTGGCACCCCAGGGTGCCCATGTAGCAGTAGGATGAGGCAGGGAAGGCACTTTTTCAGCTCTTTGGTCTCACAGAGCTCATTCAGAAGATTACCCTGGCTGGTCTTGCAAGCTGTGGCGACCTACTGCCCTACAGCAAACATTTGTCTTGTGTTTTGTGGGTTCAATAGTCACCCTCTTCACTGACATTGCCTCCACAGACATCGGTTGCCTCTGCTGACATCTTCGCTTCATATACTTATTTGAAGAAATTGACAGTGCTTGCCTGCTGTTAAGGCCGCAGTTAGCGGGGCTAAGTACATGTCATAGGAGTGATATAGGTCACACGTAGCAGTGCTTAGAGCATGCCCAATTAACGGGTCCGCCTCAAGGTCTGCGAAGGCTGGTGTTCTGGTGGGATCGGGAGAAACATTCAAGCAACAGTTGTGGAGCTGGCTGACGAAGAGTGCGCGTCGTGCTAGCACCCACCTGAGCCTCTTATTAACCATATAGCGGCGACCACGCTGGTAGGTACACACGGTATGTGCAGTTGAGAAAGACAAGCGTACCTTGCTTTTGGCGGTATTTGTGATGAGTTCTGTCACAAGTATTCACTCATGGTTCCGGTGAAATATGACATTCATTTGGAGGGGGCACTGTCTGTTCTTATTTTATCAGCCTTATTACATTGAGCTACAAATAACGATGAGATGTATATATAAACAATGTGTGATGATCCCGGAAATAATCGATCCCCAAAGCATAACTTAATGTGGTGCGTCTTCCACACGTTAGAAAACATCAATGTAAAAATATTATTTAAATGACCGCAGCAACAATAAGCGGTCTGTATAGAGTCACTCCGTGTTTCGGGGAAAATCGTCATCTTGCCCATCCCCTTGTATTCTAAGGTGATTGTTTACAGTTATTTATGACGCGAATAAAATGCAACCATATCAATACACATCGGGTCACAGTCGATTCCTAATAAATACGCAAAAGCGCAATCTGTCTGCCAGTAAGTAGTTTTTCGTAACGTTTATCCTAAAGCCGCATGAAAATTTGGATGCACGGTCGCCTTTACAACATATACAAAAGTCCGAGGAGCTTTTTTTTGATTAGTGGTCCAATATATTCGCTCTCCCAGTGACAAACTGTTAATGAACGAAATTCAAACAATGGTTTCCTTGCTTCATTCATTTACAATATCCATATTCAATCATTTTTCTGAGGAACCAACTCCGATTGCTGAGTGCACAAAGACACATGTTGTGGAAGCTCATTGGTCGCCAAACATATAATAAATCTAGAACAAGGTCAGACGTAAATATACATCATAAAGTATAATTGATTCAGCATTAGTCAATTGGCGGGGTGTGGGTGGGGGTGATGCAAACGGACGAGGACGACACGGTCACATTACTTATGAATGATGAAGAAGTCTTCGGTTGAGCGATATATCACTGCAGCAGATAGCGTTTGGACTCCAGTGAACAATCAAAACTGACAGCAGAAATGTTGTTGTTCGTATATAGATACAAATTAATGTTTTAGTGTTAGCATGGATGACGTCCAAGTCTACTACGCTTTATTGCGCCAAGCGCCTTTGTCTAGTTCTTCTGAGTTTTAATGAACGTAAGCAAATGACAACCATACAGTCTGCCCTTGAGCAAAGTTGGTCAGATTGGATTAACTTGCCATAGTCAGGCTTTATCATTTCCAACGGATCGTTGTGCAAAGTTTGCAAGGTAAATAGTTTGTAAGAACGGATGTGAACAGTTGACTGTAAGGCATTGTGAACGTGAAACCAGGATGGTAGATAGATTCCATTTTAGAGATAACCATAATGGTATTATGCAATTTATCTTTTGGAACATATAGAATGTGGATTAGGCATACATTGTGATTACATGTTTCCCTAATGATCCGTACACAACCCTCTAGCTCTTCAAAATCGTTCAGACTTGGACAATTAATTAGTTTTAGAGTGCAATTGCGACGTACTTAACGCTTTATTTGCAAATGCAGCGATGTCTGTATTCACTAATCCTTAGTCAACATTAGTACGCCTATATAGGAAAATTAATTTCATGAATGACTTAAGTTGATGAATCGATTTGTGTTTTATACAAAACATTTAGTATGCTTAACTCTACTTAGAATCATGAGGGATTTTACTGGCACATAACATGGTTTTGTCTTTGCTGTCGAAAGTTGACATGATTATTCAGTACTTTGTTGCGTGTTGCAATAGCTTAATTAAAAAGCCGTTTTACAAAACTCGGCGCTCACTAGGATACTGCGTCCCTGCCCTTTGCGGCAAAGTAAAAAAATTACCATCTGGCAATCTCTATGTAATGCTTGAAGTGTTAATTTTTACATCATTTTACAAAATTACCCCGTGGGGTGGAAAGCCGCATTATATTTTGCCGGATATTGGTGACAAAGAGAATCCAATGCTGCTACACGCCAACTATTACAACTCTGTTGTCCGTACCAATGATTTCAAGTGCAAAAATAAGTTATTTACAAAAAAGCGTCGTCCCAAGACCGATTTATCAATGTCTATTACATTGTCCCACATAAATATTTATGCTTGTTGCATAAAATAACCAGCCGCAATGAAGGACTATTACTCGCACAGAATATCACATTTTATCGTGATGGTACTCTATGGGTGATCAATCACGCCGACTCGATGATTCCCAAATGACCCATTCACATCAATAAACGTCATCTGAATATTTCCGTTTTAGTCTATCGACTTTTGTAGGGTCGACTTGTGAAGATGTGATCAGACTCTAAGTTCGTGTGTCGATCCATTTGGTTGACTAAGTGGTGTTGTAATACATGCTTTATCGGTATTGCTGAAACACACGCGTTCATTAATATCAGACGATATTTTCTTGACACCAACGACATAACCACCAAAAACCTGTGGCAATTGTACTCGGTTGTACTCGTCATAGAGTTGAGTTAGACGATGCTTATGACGAGAACTCGACAGACACAATTAGTGCACCTGTGTTGGCATGATTTCAAGAATCGACCAACCACAGCATACCACGGCCCTCAATATTGCATATCAGCGTTCATGCAAAAAGTGAATGTCAAACATTTACAAGGCCTCTGCTAAAAACTGACATTACTGGCATATTCAATGAATGGTAATTTTTACAATAAAGGAAAATTGCTCAGAATATTCGGCATATATTCTACACTTAAACATGTGTCGTGAACAAATGTGGACATCTTAATCAACTAGAGATTTTGCAAATATCGGAGCTTAAAGGGGATATTGCGTTCCTACCGATCGCAATTATGTCTTATAAAAGGGCACAGTTTAGCAATCACCTCATATAGGTCGATTTGTTAATTTGTACGACATTCTACAATCTCTTCCAGTCTAAAGGAGAGCTCCATATCGCATGTCAATGAGTAAGGGGTGTCTGAATTTTTTAAACGTCGTGGCTAATGGGCCTTGCATGAAGCTCACATTTTAATAAATGCAGCCCGACAAGCACCCATTTATCACCGAACGCAGCTATCAAATAAAGTTGTGTGTCCGCGCTGACCAGGCACAATGATCTTAAGTGACATCAGGCTATAAATTAACTTGGCGCATGTAAATGTCGATGTCATATTTATGCTTTCATAAGATTTCATTAACGGACCTTATAGTAAACGGGTGGTAGGGAAGGTTTATAGCTATTGGTAGTGCTTATGCAAAACACTGTAGGTGAGCATGCATTATGGAATGGTTAACACAACCAACTCATATCATGTGGTTTTTATACACAACCATTCCATTGACACGTGTTATAGCATATTGATCAACATAACGTTTACAAATCCCATTATATTACTATCTATCAACAAATTATTTCCTCTTCATTCGGATCTCTGTTAAAAAAATGGATAAATGCAACACAAATTCCTCACAATATGATGACGAATTATCTCGTCTTTTAAAGCAAAGCTCCTAATTAATTGAGCAAAACTTATATGACATGTTTTTCCATATTCTGCATAGATGTTAAGATTAAGTATAAAACAACTGACGGCCATTATGCATAATCTCTTCTTAATTCTTCAACTAGATGTAAAGAACTGCTCTCAGGGAAATTGAATTTAATAGTACCAACGAAAAAGTTCCCAGTACTCCGTCGGATCTATAATGATTGTAATGATCAAAGAACTGTGGGCCACAGCTTCTTTACTGATCATATTAGGTTACCAGGATTAAACATAATGAACCCCCGCGTTTGATAATTATAATATGTTCGATTGTAGATAATGGAATTTGTGTAGAGGTTGATGGAACCTATCACCGACCAGGGTTACGTCATAATTGTCAAAAATGCGTCATCAATGATGGATACAAAAATTGACAATAATCTTGTTACAATATTGGCATGCCATTTTGAATGCTTGCAAGTCTTGCTGGAATATTGCGTACGTATCGCCGTTAAATATACAGTAATCTGGCTAGAAATTTGTATTGCTGGGTTGCTATGCAACGCCTTGAGTACATCTTCCATAGACAAGTGGCTATACAGAGTTAATTATCTCCATCAAGGATAGGATTATTCATAATCTGTAGTCACATACGTATGACCTTATGATAATCTATTTATTACTGAAGGGGATCATAAATGAGAGTTAAGCCAAAGAGAAGGCTTATAATGTAATAGCTCCACAATATATCGTCTTTGTGACATAGACCCGGCATAAACCACAGGGCACACCTACAAATGTTCAGGGATATTCCCTTGCATCTAAGTTAATACGACAGACAATTCAATGTGCAGCTAAAGTGGTTTCTACGATATAATTAGATTTCTTTCAATTACAAATAACCTTCGCCAAACATATCCATTTCTTTAGCTACTTTGCGCTTAGATGTGTTTGCATGCACCATCCGAACACCACTGCTCTGTTGGTGGGGTGCCATGAAGCATACGACATGAGTTCTTGATGAAAGTGTGACAATGCCCACAAGACTAGACACATTTTCGGTAAGCCGCCTAACATAAAATTGCAACGTGAAAGACTGCCGAGACAAGTTGTCTGCACAAACAATTTGCAAAAACCTTGCAATTCAAAGAAGCTTAATATTATATTTTCTTATATTTGGTAACAGACAAGCATGGAAAAAAAAAGCTCACTTAAGCTGAAATATAGAACATTTATAATTGTATTCACAGTCAGATGTGAAATTATTCTGTTGTGGCTTATTCAAGAACCACTTAATATATCGACTGTTGGAAACAGGATGTCTTCTTTTTATTTCTCCTAGGAATGACAAGAATATATGTACATGATATTTTTACCACATAAGAGGTGTCTAAGATATCTTGTTTAATACACCACTGTCAACACAGTGCCATAAGTGAATCTGGCTCTCAGTTATGGAGTTAAATTTGTTCGATATTATGGTGTTGGAGCTGATATTCAAAATTGTATGCTATCTTTCTATTGATAAATATCAATCTAACAAGCCTGTCAATAACAGCGGAATCAAGCCTGGACGTACAGGCACGTAGTTGGGATATGGCACATATTTTATAATATACAGGCGGACAAAAGTGCTTTCGTTTTATCTTTAGCAGCAATCGGATTACATCAGTGATTGTATCAGTATGTCAAACTAACAATGACGTAACATTAAGCTTGGCTTGAAACACTAATTGACATGGTTGGTATGTGAGCCGCCCATAACGCCTTAGCCAGCGCCGAATTATTTTCAGCTCCTTCTTTGAACGATGAATGACGATTGACCGGCACAAGAGAGCGATGGGGAGATATGTAACGTTAGCGAGCAGATACCAAGAAGCACCTTTTTGCGTGGATGCAGCCCATTGAAGATGGTATGGACGTTTTTGTAAGCATTGTTTGTTTGCCATTTTTGCCTCAATATCCGTGAATGTATAAGAATGACTAAGGATGGTACAATGTGTCAGTGAACGTAATTACAAAAACACGTTGGGAGTGGTTATAGTACGTGGACGAAATTCAAAACTTTGCGCGGTGATATCTATTCATATTACGACCAAGCGGGTAAAAAGGGGTTTAGAATCAATCAAAAGGATTTAATACGAGTCTGGCGATCCGCTTCCATCTTGTTGTTTAGAACAAATTTCTGCTGATGGTGAAGAAGACGAATGCTGGTTTTGTCATAATCTCGTCCGTTTTTCCTTAGATAATATTGAGTGATTCAAGAACATGTTGGCGAAGTCTAGTAGTGTGATGAAATTGACAAATAAATGATAGTAAAGGCCATAGCAAATTTCA
This sequence comes from Urechis unicinctus, assembly GCA_034190875.2. NCBI lineage: Eukaryota > Metazoa > Annelida > Polychaeta > Xenopneusta > Urechidae > Urechis > Urechis unicinctus. Next base: position 2,819,913 of record CM067351.1, on the reverse strand, counting down.
TTTAGCCCTCTTTCTGGTATTTCATTGTGCCTAGTATTTTATATGAAACAGAAATGTACAGTTTGACATATCTTAATCCATATTTCCGTTCGATTATATTCTTAGGTGACTCATTCCCATCGTATGTGTACATGAAATGACCCATGATTCAATTTATACTGTTATGCAATGGTTTAGACAAGACATCCACAAATTCAACCGGGTTACATAACATAGCAACGGCACTTTCGTTTAAGTGCTTCTAGTTTATTAACCAAAACGTTCTTTGTTTAGAGGTTTGGGGGATCTACTTTTCACAAGCTCGGAATTAAGTACTAGCCCTACCTCTACTACCCTTGAACTTTGTCAATTGTGCATCAATGTATATTAAATCGCCCGTACATAGTACATACAACTTGATAAGTCCAAGAGATTAGCGTAGAAATAAACGGGGAAAGTTCGGCACATCGATTAGCACGTAACAAATGACACAATTGCTATCCTATATGATTGGTGTGGAACAACATGTCCATCACCAATATTGGAGAATATGGTAATCGAAACGCTAAATTAGGGTCGCAGAAGTACAATATATTTCAACCATGGTGTGAGTGCAGATTAGCTGAGTGTGGCTGATATATGCGCATGATTCCCATGTCGGACAGTCAAATATGGAATCAGCAACAAAAGAAATGGAAGAGCGAATCAACCTTGTTCAGCATAGACGAAATATTTCATTCAACCGACTCTTATTTTGTCTTATATACAGCCACTCAAGCTATAACTCTTTAGATCGCTCACTCAATCAGTCGAATAAACATTAACCAGCACACGCACATACTCGCTCACTTATTCGCCATGTCCTCACTCATGCACACACACAGTCAATGCCCAACTTGCTCTCATACAAATGTGCTGGAGCACATTTCATTCCCATACTCCTTCTGACACTGTATGTTTCGACGAAACACAGAACAGTTAACCAGACCTCAGTGGTAATGCTTTTTAAGCATTTCGGCATAATGCATGAGCTTTTAAACATTGTGTCGATGATTGCCTGTTGCTGAGAGAGTGAGTTGTATGTTAGGATGTGAAGGACCATTGAAGACGAAATAACCGGGAAACGGGGCAAAAGATAGGACAGAACTGCCGGTCTCGACTTTGTCAACAGTGCTGCTCCATTTTTAACTTTATTATTATTAATCAACCCTGGACGGTGAATTGACCTCGTTACGATAGATGCTAAGTATATATACTCGATTCCTTGCGGCCGATTGTTCAATCGTGTTTTAAAAACATCTGGGGGTGGGGGCATCAATATCAGGAATTGTGGTGTCTACATCTGTTGTAATGTATCAATAATGAGTACATATCCGATGTTGTCCACCTAAGTGTCAAGATTTACTTAAAGTATTGAGTCTAATGTTTGTGTGTGCAGTAGCAGAGGAGTGTGATGTATGGTCTGCGTGTCTTCAATATTTGACGAATCCTTGCAATAATTGCATATAGATTGTTGTAACTTGTTGCCTATAATAGCTATTATTTAAGGCTGCCAACCAATGTTTTGATTTTTGCCGTTCTATATGGCAACAGGGGTAATATAACCTTTGCACAATTTTTTTCTCTGACGTCACGTGCACTCTATTGTGAGGTAGTTTCATTTGTGATTGTCAGTAGTTACGTGTCTCGAGGTCTTTAAACGCCGCATTCAATCGCGTCATTGTTCTCTGACATGCAATTTATCATCCACATTTTCTACGTTGTGAATAGTAGAGTAATGGCAATGCATTTTTACAGCATGCAATTTTTCGCTTACTTAATTTTATATGCTTACTGATTGTGTGGGAGAGTCGTACGCTCTTTGGTGTCGACGCGCAGTAATAAAATGAGTAATGCTTTGTTTGTTACGAATGGCTATCTCTAGTTAATGAATACATAATATGCGTGTATCTTGCGGGACAAATAAACCCATCGATCGATACCTCATCAGCTATGCGTTGTGTGATGAATCTATGGTAATTTAACACAACGCAGCCGGACAGGAGTCTGATTCGAAAACCTGCCGTATTAAAGCCATTTATGCATATATTCTACTGCCTACTATTTCATACGTCAACCAGAAGAATGATCACTGAATTGTCTCTGGTACCTTCGATATATGTGCATCTCATCTGTCAACATATCTGTAAAGGATTTTAAATGCCAATTTGAATGTCTAAACGACAAAATCATATTTGCAATTCAAATCAACGCTTGCCCGGATGTAATCGGAAAACCACTGGAAAGATCTGTGTACTTTGTTGTGCTTTACATATAAATACTCGGCGAGTTCCTTTTAAATAGGGACGGTAACAGATCGGTATTAAGAATGCGTCCATCCCCAACTTTAAAAAGTCAGCTAAATGAACTCAAATACATGCCATTTAATCTTCATTGAACCTTGTCGTCCTGGAAAAACAATCCATTATTCATTTTATCTGTAATGCTTGACGACCATTAGCTTTCTTGTCGAAATGTTTATAAGCTGACAACGGACGAATATCATCATCTCACATTAAGTTGCAAACAACACATCAATGATAAGGTAAAATGGACCATGGAGTATTGCGAGCAAAGCAGCAAATAATAATAGCGCTTATCCCACATTATTTCACGACAACGTTTAAGGTATATGCTATATTGTATTAAAATTGTATGAACTTACCAACGGCACGTTGGATACAGACGCTGTTTGCAACGTAATGAAACAGTTGATGACATCATTGTTGGCTCTCCTGCATTTATTCATTCGATGAAGTTGTTGGATGTCTACACATTTAAAGCAAAGAGGCTGCACAAGTGTCAGGCGCACAAAGGGTTGATTTAAATATACCTTTTATCTACGAATATGGTAATATTGTGACATGCGCATACATTAACAGGGTTATGAATATTTACACAATCGTAAAAACATTTGATAAAACCTAGTCCGTTGGGCAAATGCGGCTTGCAATTTTGCGTTTATCTACCTTGTGCATGTTCATGAATTGTCCATTCCGAACTCCTGAATAAAAATATGAACGAATCTGCACCCCTAACAAGCTAGATGCATCCGAATAGGAATTGTTGGCGCAGTTATATTGGTCAAAAAGATCCATCACCAAGTATACATTGTGCAGGCTTGGGGTTACATAAGTCTCACATAACTTACATGTTTGATCATCACCTGCAGATAATATGAAATCTATGGGAATCTTACTCGTGTCTTGTTTTGCACTCACCGCCCCATTTCTTCTAGGGTCGCATTATCATGATGTTATTGAAGTAAATTTGCATTAGCACAGATTAGTGTACTAATTATCTGCCACTCTCTCTCGTTATCTCTTTCTCGCCCCAATTCCGTCTCTCTCTTTATCTCTTTCCATTTCTCTTTCTCTCTTTCTTTCTATTTTGCGTAAAGCATTTATGAAATACTTTATTCAGAGCCTTTCGAAACAATATGCTACTGCACTCTAAATATTTGTTCAAATTCTCCAACTCGTTTAGAGGACCAGCTTGTGATGACGTGATGTTTTGTTCGGTTTTTGACAATTCGATCATTACATTTACTTAATGTGAATAATCGAATCCTAGCTTAACGGCGTTAGCAACATAAAGTATTACAATTTATGACGGATAAGTTAAGCTAATGCTATGAAGAGAGTTTAAAACAAACAATAATATGTTTATACAATAAAATGCCACATTAATTGCATGTCTTTGCAATGTGACCTTGCGTTATATTCATTCGTTATTTGGCCATCATATTTAGGTGTTTTCAATTTATCTTGTGGCATGTCTACAGGATATTGGTTTGGGTCGATTTGAATAGTCTGGTTTGTACCATAGTCAGATTCGAGCCTTCAAGTGGCAACCGTTTGAAATGGGACGTAAATCATATATTGATTTTATAATGCCTAAGTAGACAGTTAATGACTTTCATGTGTCTACGTTATGCTTTGAAATTATGAATGTTTGCTCGAGTTCGGGGATATAATAGCAATATAACTACTTCGTACTACAGGCACTACAATAATTGCCGCTTTGCGAAGTGGGTTGTTCGGTCGATTGTGTTAATTAACTTTTAATTTCTGACGCCAAGGTTCTGTACGTGGATAATTTTCTTCGCGGTTCAAACTTCAATTTTAGATGCAATGTTTGCTCGGATAATCAATGACGTTTAGTTGTTTTTTATATTGGAAATATGACGCACGATGGAACTGACCTTCGCACCCCAAAACATTGGGTTAGATTTGAAATTAATCACTGATATACCCCCCATTCAGAGCTCAAGAACACTAAAGAAGATATCTGATTTAAGATAGGTGCATCTCATGGCCGGAGATTGTTGATCATGCTACACAGATCACCACTACTTAATGTCGGGCTAGGATGAGTAATATAAGCTCTCATACCAACCATCCCCACGGCCTCATATATGCTTTAAGGAACTCTTCTTTCTTGACGTGACACAAACCATCAATACTAAAACACAGCCGTGGGATTTTGTGTTGATTCATACCTTAGGAATGGGTGCAAAAAAATAATCTTATTGAATGGGTCTTCATGAGCATCGATGTGGACACGCGCGTCGTTTAATGGGTGTTCCCTCTACGAATGCGGCTTTACGGGAGACATTGTAGCTGTCATGGGCCTTTTATGAAGGCTTCACGGTAATGGATGGTGCCTTTTAAGGCCTACTCTATGCATTAGTGTTTCAATCGTCCATATCAATTTCAACACGCTTATCGGAGACAACCGGTGCATTCTAATTAAGAGCAGAATTGTTTGGATAGCCACGCCGATATTAGTTCATCAAATTTTTGGCGCTTATTATTTCCCGTTTACATAAGTACAAATGTGTCCTGTAAATAACCCCGATCTCCACAGCACCTCTGCATGTGTTAACCAAATGATCCGATACCTTTGGTAGCTTTAATAATTTGAATTTTACATCTTTTTCATTGGATAAGATACGCTTCGATTGTCACAAAATCGATAGACTAACGTGTTGGTTCAGTTTGCAATATTTGACGGGGCCGTGTCCATACGAACTTTTTTGGAAACACTGCTGACCTAAAAATAAGACGTTTTTAACTCGAGTGTGACAATGGCAAGACCTAATAAGCTTCAAGCTGTGAAATTACTAATGTTAGCGAATGATAATGTTCTATGGGTCATTTTTAATATTTGCACTCCTGATTTAGACTCCAGGTAAATTTCCATATCAGAATAAATATTGCACAGTTGCCTGCATCTCGTCCATGCTCCAGGATGTCATGGTGAACAAAGCGAGGTAACTTAACAAGGAAACTAAATAAAATAAAATGTAACATTGATTTGGCATTAGTTAGCATTTGTAGCCATTGCATTTATGAACATATTATTTTGGTCAGATTTATTGCGTGTTTCACGTTGATATATAATCCAGCAAACACTGCTATTGATATATTCTTGCTGTTCCCGTATGTTAACTAAATGGTTGCTATTTTCTCTCCATATGTTAATTTTGCTCCGATGCACTTTGTCGCACAAATATGCGTTTGCTAAGTTGCATCCTCTATATCTTGAATCCTCTTACGCATTTTCCTTATTTAATGTAATGCAGCAGCGATGAGTAGCATGGCGCAATTCATTGCAGCATTGCCAAACATGCAATGATTCGAGCACAAGATGGGAATCAATAATGAATTTGCCTCAGAATTGAACTACAGTAAACCCCTACAAGTGTTCACGATAAATTATAACTGGACTGACTCATTGTGCAACGAATAATGGTTCCTAGGCTAAAATGCAATTTCTTTAAACGATGAGCTACCTGACCCCATCATTCACTCAATCAGTCAAATATATTCACAGTTTGAGCTGATTGTGTTACATGTACCATCCGCTCTCAATTGCTCTATTGGCGATACCTAGCCTGACTTCATCATCACATACATTCATTGTTTGATCTGTTTATTGCTCTATTGAAATGCTCTCTGATATAACTGCTATGTCTAGACATGATAAAATGGTATGTGACATCAACATATTGGCGACAAAGCCGCAAGGAGATGTAAATGTTGATTACAGCCTTCACAGGGTCTGCAATTTTTGTAGAACTACAGAGTAGGGCCACAAACCTGTCAACATTTGATAATCTAATAGAAAATTATATGAATAAAGACTAGACAAATTATTAGTAAGCAGTCATACAATATATTCTAATGTGAGAACAAGTGCTGAAGTAAAGTATCGTCTAAATTGTGTAGTTAAGATCTTGCAAACACAGGGAGCTTCACATTGGACTTTGCATATATGGTAATTAACAAGCATATCGAAACGCTCACATAACGTAAATAAACCTATCATATATAATATATTTCATCTTTAGGTTTTTGGGGTATTTGCATAATATATCAGTGATTGAAGCCAGGGTCTGTGCTTTCGATTCCACTTTGACTCATATTTATTCTTTGTTCATTTAGCTTATGTCGTACCACATCACAGAAGCACATTATAGTCATTTTATTGTAGTCACACGGTCACCTTCAATTCAGTTGTGATAATTTCAACATGCTGCCATTAAGCAGAACAAGCCTTGACAAACAATGTGTATAGCTCCTTATTTCTAAAAGCAGCCAAGTAGAGCATTCCGACAAACCTGAAATTCTGAAGTAAATGACCAGTGGGTCATTTTGCTACATCGTGTAAATTTACACAAAAGTTATCAATTGTTTGGGTGAAGGCCATATAGTATATGACGACCAAGTCTCGATATAATAAAAATCGTACAAGCGGCACTTCCATAATGTAACTCGTTTCAGCATTTCTTGACGACAGAGAACGCTTTCAGATGAGCGTTTATGCAATCCACGTACTATCTCGTTAATTTGTTCCGCTCAGTTTGAAAACTCAGACGTAAATTGATGAATATATTACTGAATAAGACACGGTCAAATAAACATATATCAATGTAATAAAGAGCATAATTGATTTTTAAAAAATCAAATGAAAGTTAATGTATAATGAATGCGGGGTATTATCATAGATGATCTATTTAGCTACGACAGTGAGGCATGAAATTATTGTGCGGTCTTATTAGATATTTGTTACCATGGCGTATACGGCCTGAAGTAAATACTTGGTACTGACCAAGCAATCAGAGCAAGCAATTAGTCACATATAGTTTGGCGTAAAAATCGCCATATCTTCTAGTGTGTATGAGTCAATTATCAGAACATTTTACAGTGACAAAATCATACCTAGGCTAAAGTGTGTTATGACTGGTTATGCGTATAAGTGTTTTTATGTTTGAGAATGTACGTATGAACGAGTGTATGTGTAAAGGAGAATAGGTTGTGATGAAACGGTGTATGTTTCATCCCCTACCAACTGCATCTCTCTGATAAAAATCAGATGAAAGTAACATTATTGCCAATTCAATCATCTGATATTATTATGTAAGGCTGGTACCTCGGGAAAAAATTGATATAAGCCAAGGTTTGGTATATTGCAGCGCCTTGGACAACCAAGATCCTGATTATGATTTAAATAAATTGGCGACACAGCTGAAATTTGTTTGGCCATCTTCAAAATACGGCATTTAAAATTGCTTGTTTTCGGCCAACTAAATCACAATGCCACACGCCACGATCCTACAGCGATGCACCATAACCTACACACGGGATGTCTGTCGTAACGTGCATCTCGTTAGCAAATCGGCATATAATTCATAATCTTTCTATATCCCATTTCCGATCTGTGCAAGGAAATCTGAATTTGGTCGATGCGTCCGCGTTATACTCATAATCTTCTCAAGCGTATTGGCTGTGCTCCCACTACTTTCTAGGTCGGCTCAGACTTGTATAAGCATACGCGAAGGACATGGCCGCTATTCCATAGGATTGCCCTTAATAGCTACTAGGTTTAATATAACACAAATGCTCTTGAGATCACAATCGTCTAACAACGATTCACTTCACATATGCAATTGAAGGAGAGTCTTTGCTTAGTCGTTTGAAGATTGCCAATGTGATATCAAAATCTCTTATTATGCTAGAACCTTGTACGAGATGCGAACGCTAGGAACAGCTTAATAAATTATCTTCAACTTGTCAAAAATGTACGATAAATCAGCATCATAAATCAAACATTATATGAGATTATCTAAATTATCTGCACGTAGTCTCACAGATCTGTTATATTAAGCTCAATCACAATGATGATGGTGGACTGCCTTTGTAACAACATTATATTATACATGTATCATTCAGTTTCTGGTTGACAGGTGGATGGGTCATCAAATATGTCATTTAACAATTTTACAGGTGTATCAACGCTTATTGGCAAAGAGTCTGTCGTTTTCAAAAGGCTACGTTGAACTAGCATAGGGCTTCCTGTCCCGGTACCCCTTAGAATGAAATAAACAGAAAGTACGATGAAAAAGTGTACTACAGTAAAGTCATAGTCCTCGCCTTCGCGACTCATATCACGAATCGTGGTCGTCCTCGAAAAAGATTAATTTCTGGGTAACTTAATTGCGAAACCTGATATTATTAATTATGTAATTTTAACAAATGATGTGTTATTTGCAAAAAACAAACGATGGGAAACACGATGTACCCATAAACATCTACACTTCAGTGCTTTTCCAATAACGTGCCTATACGAGAATATGTTATGTAAAGAATGTAACCCATGTAACCCATATTTTATAGAGCAATAAGCCTGGCATTGAGGCTCAAGTACCAATATGAGTAAAGCCGCGGCTTTAAGATGGCACAAATCGAAACATATGGTGCAGATATATATGGAGAGAAATTTGTTAAGAAAGAAAAAAACTGGGCTGATATTTAATCACTGTATGCTGTCTCTCCAAATCAAATCTCGACTCCGGTCTGTCAACTGTAATGCAACAAAACCTAGCTGTTGATGTATTTCGGTGGGGGGATGTAACCTTATGCAGGTTATTGGATATACAGGGTTTTAACATGTCCATTACGATGTCTCTACTGCCTCATCACGAGAAGCACCATATGTTGCGGCCTGTATTTTTGTCTGAAGCATTTCTGTTGTTGATAAAACCCTCGGTGCTATTAATAGCGTCATATTCTGCCAAGTACAACTGACAAAGCATTACCATGATTACAGAAGCTGCATAAGCATCAGTCCAGCCGCGGTCCATAGCCTTACTGGAACAAGTTAACAAGCCGCTTGACCACGGAATAGATGACGTGAATAGTGAACTTTCCACGATAATGAGGCTTCGTACTATACGGAGTTCAAATACAGTATCATTTACCATGTAAGATAATGTTGAGCTTCGTCAAAGCCTTTGTACTTAACAATACACAACGCAATGACGGCCATGAATGTTCAAGCCGTCAAGAGTCAAAGCCACTGCAATATGCAATGGCACCTTCTTAGTGGAGAAACCAATTCTTTGGAGTCCAAGGCTATTTTTATTAGAGGTGGCTGAAACACCAATCAATAATATTCCTATGACTAAAATACCGAACGTTACAGACGTTAAAGTTGCTTAATCATATTTAATCATGTTTTATTTCTGTAATAGCCAGTTGAAGTTGTCCATAAATCGACGTCTCATTGACACAATACGTAAGTGCCTGTGATTATTTCGCTGCGCGCAACATTTGTACAAGCCTTGAAAACATATGCATTGTATATTACTTTTCCACAAGCCTTATGCATAGCTTGTACAAACGCGTTCAAGCTGTTGAGTAAGGATTTCGTAGCTGGCAAATATGCACTTACGCATATTAATTGCCACTCATGTTATGTATGGCAATTTACTATTAAGCAACAAATGACCCGCGGATGTTCACTGCGATTCTCAATGACATTACCAGAACGCTACCAATATTGTTTCACACTCTAATTCTCTAAGTAATGTGGTCTGTATGCTATTCCGCAACGTGAGCTTTCCCATGATATTGCCTCGAAGGATAGATGAGCGGTGGTCTTTCCTGTTTCATAGGTAAGGGAATAGGCAACCGCTTATTATCACAATCAGTTTTTCGCCTTAATAATTTGATAAGTATCATATTACAATTTATCGGTGACTCCTATGCCACCATAGACGTAAATGCCGTATTGTAAATGAGATGCTATACATTATTTTTCAAACACCGTTCTACTGCTCATATCGAAATAAACGAAGCATGTAACATATATTCAGACTCTCTTATATTCAGCTTATTGATTTGATCAATTAGCAGCTGACCAGGCTTGACTCACTCCACTACTTCACCAGCACACGACTCGTTCAACAGAACAAGCTTCTGACAGATCACAGCAAACATATTGCTATATAAAACGACCTCAAAGGTAGCACCTCTAGCGCATCTGGTGCCACACAAACGTCCACAAACAACAGATAGTGTGTGGACACAAATGAAAACCTACTTAAGTGCGTATATGTCAGTCTAGTACATTCACGTTACAGCATAAGATACCCAAGCTTAACTCCAGCCAAAATACTTCTGTGTACGACTCTGAAGTTCGCTAAAATTCCGTTGACGTGTATGGCATCATCGTCTCAATTACATGTCTATGTAACCAATAATCACACTTCTCGCGAAAACTTAATGCTTGTGCATGAGAATCATTTTCTGCGCCGGCTCTATTTACGCTACCCTCATATATAGTATCGGGTTGCAAACAATGGTTATAAGATTTACGACGCCTGCTCCATTCAAACCAGGACGAAAAAATTACTGACTCATAACTCGCCTTAAAAAACTAGAGTACTGCCATAGTGTTAAGCAGATGACTAATTGCGTCACGGGAAACATTTTACATCGTACTGTGTTTAAATCAGCGTTATGAGCAAGAAAGCTTCTAAAACACTGCGATGTTCATTTCAATAGAAACATTATATGGGCCTTTTTGTCAAAATGATAGTAGTAACTTAAGGACAGAGAGCAGTTTCATGTATAGCAGGCACTGAGAGCAATACACTTTGGAAAAATATATAATGTACCTACCAACGACCTGAAAAATCACTGCCATATCCATATAGTTGCTGCTTCTGTGATATATAAGTGAATCCCAGGATATTTGATCGGTGATAAGAGTCTTTTCGATTGTGATTGTGGGGTGGTCTAATGGCGAAGACATCCATCGACTTCAATTCTGCAGACAACACAATGCGGCCGCTATACCCGCCCAGACATTCTGTCTCTATAGAAACACACGTAAGCATAACAAGCGAGCACGATGCATCGGGCTGTTTACACCTGCAGTTTTTCTGATGTAATTTAACCACTGGAGGTCTGCGTAAATAACACATAAATTGCTCGAAATGTCGTAACTGGAAACAGAGGGAAAAGTTTCTGCCACATCAATATTGTATGTATATATACCGATTATGCAACGTAAATGCAAAGTCATTAAGATTTCATTTTTGGTATGACATAACGGGCTCATATACATATATATATTTATACAAACATGGATGCAGTCATAAAAGAGAGCTTCTGAAAAGGCACCAACCGGTATATGTGTTACCAAACATCTCTTGAAAATATGCTGTGAATCACTTCTGCCATTGGTTTTGGGATGAATATCAACCTGAAAGTCGCTGTTCTGTGGTTGCATTCATACATCGTTTTGGTAGTGTATTTCGCGTTGGAATTAAAGGCATATAAATATGGATTCATATATCCAAATTATGTATCATACTTTGTCAATCACGTATGCTGTGGGCTAATACAACCTTAGATTAAATGAGTTCATTACATTAGGAAGAAAGAGGTGCTAATCTAACAACTAGCCTCAGCTCTTCTATGTGAGGCGTTTGTAGCCAAAGGTCTTAGTTTAGAGGTTGATTTGTTTCGATGGGGTTATTGCCCTCATAATTTCTAATGGGATGACTGCGAGCATCACAGACGGAGTGGTGCATAAGTGAGTATTGATGATGGCCTTGGAGGGCAATGGAATACTTGAGGTAATTACTGATGAGTCTGTCCATTAACTTAAGCATCGCTAACACACTTTATGGCCACCTCGAACAATGAAGTACAGTGCACAACATGATGGCTGGTGGCCCCACTACGCCTCTTGAACTGTGTGGGCTTAGAGGGTGCCTCTTTCGGTGATATATTAACCACAATCATTACTAATCCTCTCTCAAAACGTATTGCTAGTGAAACTTTGCTTGAGTTGAAGAATCAGCTACTGGGTAATATAGAAAGGCTATTGGACAGCCACGACCTTCCTGATGCCGTTATTCTTATATGGCAAAAAAAGCGAGTATCTATGGGCCTATACATAAAACGGAGAGCACGGGTGAGTAATATAGAGTGACTTAGCTGGTGATAATTTGACAGGTTACACATTAGGTTATAGGATCCTTGGTCTGGGAGACCTTATATCAACAACATATGCTGCCAATCAAGACAGAAGCTCTGAATATAGCAAGTCATCAGGTGGTAGGATCATTGGTATGTGGTTGTCTTTTGGTAAAGGTGTTGACGCTGAATCGATACAATTTGTTCATGCCATAAATGGAACATATCAAACAGTAGGGATAAGTTAGCCTGCTAGCCAACAGGCTGTCGCAATATTTTTTTGTCCCACCTTTACAGCTGGAACATGGCAATGTTATCAACTTTTATACAACAAGTTTAAACAGAGGAGCGAACTGCTCAGTTGTGGCACTTTTAATTGAACAATATAGACTCGGTATGAAGCAAAAAACATCCGTGGGCAACTTTCTAAATACCGTTTGGGTGCTAAAGGTGGTTGTGGAAGCCCCAACAGCGACAAATAAATCTGTCCTAGAACCTGCATTCCCGTCGAAGGGGGTTATAATGGCTGGGAGTGTTAGACAACAAATCTGTCCTAGGACCGGCCTTATATATACAACTCACAACACTCATTGAGAGCAACATATGGTGGATACCTCTAAAGATGCTCTAACGTAAGCGAGTATAAACCCACATCTCCCATCCTTAGTAGCTAGCCTGTCATACCTCAACAGCTGATAACCAGCAAGTGTGAAGTCAGCATCTTCAATATTCCCATGTGTCCAGTTCTCTCTCTCATTGTAACTACATCCGGCCAACTGCTGCCTCAATCTCCGGCATCTTAATTACAATGCTCCGCATATCATTGTAAATGACTTAAAAGCTAATTGAGGTGTGCGTGTTTATACTTATAATCCGCATAAAATAAGTTGGAAAAGCTACATGTGCAGTCGATTCTGCTTTTAAATGGTGTGTCTCTCTTTCCCATTGCGCTCACGTTAGCTGGCATAGCATAATCGAATGCTTGAATATCCATATCGATAAACATTGTTTGAGCCGATAATAAATATTATGCTGAAGTGTGCGATGCAGGTGTTGTTGGGTTCAAGCAATAGGATAGTAAACTAAAATATGAAACGCTAATCAGGAACTTCAAGACCTGTTATGTCAGATATGATCACATACACAGTAATCAAATCCAACGTTGTGCTGATTGAAAACTTTAATGGATTGTAAAATACCTTGGATACAAATAGACAAACACAGATTACAGTTCACATCACAAAGCTTTGGATGATATAGTTCAAGGGATATGTGTCTTATAAGATTACTAGTCAGAAAGGTCGTGCTTGGCACAGATGGGTGTGCAGAGATGGGAATGACAATCGAGAGAATACCAACTTCAAATTCTCATTTCTTGGCCATGAAGACCTTCACAAATTCTGTAAGAATAAAATCACCGTGCCATTGTCAGTTTATTTAGGCAAAAATCCTGGTCAGCAATTTTGTCTTGCGAATGAGGTGTGTGATTAACAGAGATTGACAACGCAAAGTAACTCACCATCGTAGTCTACTTGGCCATCACCGTTCAAGTCGATCTCTCTAATGATGTCCTCCACAACTTCGTCGGATACTTTGTCACTGCTGACATTTTTAAGCACAGTCTTCAGCTCACTGGCAGAAATGCTCCCACTGCTGTCCGTGTCAATGAGTTGAAATGCTTCAAGTAACTGATCTGTGGGGTCACTAGCATAGGCAGTCATAATCACCATGAACTCTTGGAAGTCAATGAATCCATCTTCTGCAAATGAACATTATGTATACATTACAAAGAAACATGAGATATGAGATTAACATAGCCGTACAACGAGGTGCTATCAAGATGGTGAAGGATGGGGAGGGGGCGATCATCTCCCTCACACCCAAACTAATGTTATTCGTCACGACCAGAAGACTTTATGATGTCATCATTCTTGTGGGATATCTTTCCCCTCACAAATAATGATACAAGAGTTGCAGCTTATGTAGAACATGGGGCAAAATAATATATTTATCGACCTGATATGCATGATATGTGTCGTCTGCGTTTGTCTGTCAGACTACCTACTGTCTGTATCAGCGGTGAGCATGATTCCGTCAAGCTCCTCTTGGCTTGGAGACTGTCCCATCCTCTCCATCATCCCCCTTAACTCCGTCATAGAGATCTTATCATCGTTGTTTTTATCAAACATTTTAAACGTCTCCATGAACTCCGCTGAAATAGTTAATCACACAAGTAAACTGAAGGGTTATTTTGATTTATAACTCTCTACATTGCATGGTAAAGATTGTCCCAGTAAGACGGGGAAATATGCTCGTTTTCTTATACTCTTACCTTGTTGCTCTGCAGTCATTTCCCCCGCCTATCACACACAATGACATGGTTGGTAAGTTTCAATATGATCAATTATTTTTATTCAGCGCTGGCAGCGAATATTACAGCATAGGTGTGTAATATGATATATCACCACACAGCAATCATAACAGGATAGCCTGAATCATCCTTTAATATTCTTAGACAAGATAGATTAATTTGACAGCGACAAAACATTCAACCAGATTGATGATAATATTTTTATCAGTCACGTCAGCTTGTATTTTTGTCAGCTAGTCCGACGGATGCCGATTCAATGAGTAACATTCCGCGATGTAAATGAAATTCTGCGATAAGGAATTATGACAAGCTAATACACCAACCTAGCCAGATAGTCGTGTTACTCAACGACTCTGACCGTGGGTACACTTACCGCACCTATAACATCCGCCTACATTGTTATACAGGGAACAATAAACTACAGATTCTGGCCACGCATGTGGTACTCAAAAGTCGCTCAGGCTATCAGGCTGTGAATGTATAGGCCCAGTCAAGAATCCCAACGAACAGTGTCTGCGAGACACCATGACATTCTGGAACATAAACAGTGGTCGCGTCGTTACCAATGACACAAACGAGCCGGCGAGGGATGTTCACTTATTCCATGAGGATAGCCGAGGAAAAGAAAACCACGTTGGCCGGGGGCGATTGGTTTCTCGTATAACAACGATTGTGTGATGACACAATCCGCCGATTTTATGGCTGTGGATCCTGTGTATACCAAGCGATTCGTAGAAGTAATAAATCGCGCTCGTAGCATGGCTACTCAATGAAACTGCTCAATGTAACATAATTTATAATTGTTTTAGAAACGTTCTTTTATCATGCTAGAGGAATTATATTTTTGGTGCATTTTATCAAACACCATCCTTATCAAGCATTCACTTCATAATTGGAAGGTAAGGTCTGGTGCCATATGCACCCATTGGTACCGTATTTTATATGCACTGCATTAAACGATTAGTTACATGGATGCTTTATTTACTATGGGCCCTGTGCCTGAAATAAATTTTTACTATTAGTTTTATTATTTATTATTATTGATTGGTATCCGTGAACACAAGTCCATTTAACCATTTTGTGGCATTAGTAGAGTCCGTCTGTTTATTATTTGACGCGACAAAATGAATAATTTGAATATTACACATGTTAGACATTTGTAGAAAAGATTGAACTGTGCATGCAGTGTAAGTGGACACCTTCGCAATTCGTGAAAATTTAAGTCACAAAAATCCATAAATGTTAATAATCTCAGGAAATAAGACCATCAAAATGTCTATTTACGGTCTCATGTACCTAAGCAACAACACGTATGCACACACTCACTTATTCACTTTAACCTCACTGACGGAAACGCCTACTCGATATCTAGCTCCATTACATTGTTGTCCAATGCCCGACTCCCTTTATGCAAACACGAAAGCGCCCTTCTTTCCCACGGATGCCTTGGTCGCCACACCCATGCTAAACACTGTAAGTATCAGCGAGCTACTGAACAAGTCCTGATATATTGCTTGGATGAATGGATGTTGCCGTTGAAGTAAATTGTAGGCGTGGTTGTGATGGGCCATTCACGGCGAAATGACGGGGAATCGGGGCGAACGGTAGGACAAAACCACCAGTTATGTATGGAACATTATTGACAACCACATGGTATGTGGCACCTACGTTGACTATGCGTTGCATCTCATTATGACTCACCTGCACGCCAATACCGCCCTAGTTGGGCAAACTGTCCAT
>CM067351.1:2761009-2798509 GCA_034190875.2 Urechis unicinctus | reverse complement strand
AAAAATACAGGGCCCGACCCAATGCACAAAAAGCAAGAAAAATGTGAACAATTAAATCATCTCACAACTTGAATTTATTATTTATTACAAATAACAAAAAAAACACAGACAATTGTGTACAATGAACATACGGTAGAATCGGCTTGGCTTGTTCCATCAGAGTTCGTAATGCATTTATACATCCACATATCCGGTTTTTTAATTACTTTTGAATTGGTCCAAAAGCGATTGGGTGGTTTCTTCCATTTACACGTTTTCGATGTGGCTCAGACTACAATACACAACGTAATCATCGCCGTAGCCTTGCTCTTGAGCGAATCGTCTCAAATAATCCACGAGCATATGTCGTTCTTTCTTCGTCATGCACGGGCTTTCGTCGTCGTCGTCGTCAGAGACGTCGTTGTTGGGGCAGCGCGTTTTTGACTTACTTGCTTGAGGAGAGTGGCATCGTCGTATTCGCAACTTGTCGGAACGGGATCATCGAGTGACACGAGTCGATCGAACTTCTCTCTTGTCATGGTTGGCGGCAAAGAGACGTCGTACAGGTCACCGTCAAAATCGTCAACAGCGGGCTAGTCGGTTCGAGTGAAGCCGGCTTTACGGTGACAGTAGGCGATGGTCACGGCTTTTACCATCGACCACGAAAACTTGGCAAGGTAGATGGCGTCGAGAAGGTTGATCTGTCGGTCAACTCGTAGTGCGTGTACCGATTCGTCAGCGTCAAGGGCATTTATGATTCGTCCATTCAACGCCCTGCGGTAATGTCCTTTCCAGTATCCGTATCAGTCCTTGGTACATCGGATGGATCAGACTCGTCGTATTGGGCGGCAGGAAGTGTAAAGTGACGTTGGTCAGTGTCACCTGCGGCGAGTGGGCAGAACAGTTGTCGATCAACAGGCAGACCTTACGTTGGTTGAAGTAGAGCTTCGGTCCCATTTAGCCAGCCAGTTTGCGACATAAGCTTCTTCAATCAAATTGCACACTTGACCATTTAAACTCAAATCTGCACCACAGTATTAGACTTTGTTTGAAATTTGGGGATCCGACGGAGATCATGTGACGCAATTTGTATTGTTAGCGCTCAAAATATTCATGAAACTTATGTTGTCATTCGGACCGATACCACGAATTTTTGACCTGGGGTAAGGACAAACGCGGCGCTGATCTCGTTTAGACAGGGCTGTTTTTGTGCCGTTTGGTAGTCTCATGTAAATGACCACTGACAACGATGTAATGATACATTTTGTTCTTTTAATATATGAGACCATAAAAGTTGTCGATTTTGCCGCTTCAACACCGGATAACTCTCCGAAACTCGAATAACTTTTAGATTATCCCCAGATCCCGAGAAACAGTGGAGGCAAATCCGCTGCTCTCGTGGCACTTGACCAAGCAGCTGATACAGGGCACAGCAATATGCCTCTGTGCCGTAATCTCCCTTCATTCCCCGGATGTGCAAAACCAGCACATGCCGGGGCTCCAGGAGGGATAGCACGTGGTGTAGGGCATGTTGCTGTGTCCCCCATCGGCAGGGGGGACTGAATGGTCTATGCCAACCTCCCCAAGGCCGACAACTTCGGACCGTTTGAGAAAGCTGGACATCACCTGCATTTGGTCCGATGTGCACTTCGCTACGTGCTTGGGTTGGAGACCAATCGCGGCCCTCTCTTTTTGCTGCCCCAGGTCGATGATATCATCGACACTGGGGTAAGTGGCAACCACGACAGCGAAGGCAGACTGGGGTTTGGCAGCCATGAAAAACTTACGTGGCCCGGAATTTCGTAAAAGGCCCAGAAAAGTCAGGGCCTTGTCCATGTGGGAGTGAGAATCGAAGGCCACGGATAGCTGAGATTCCGGTTTAGCAGACTTCTGCCCCACCCCGCTCCCCTCGATCCTACCACACGGTGCAGGCCTACGGCCCAAGTCCCAGACGAGCTCCCTCTCACGGGGCCCGAGCTGAGACAACAGAGCCATCAGAGGTTGTCAGTGGAGGAGGACCGCGGGCGAATTTGGGGGCCTTAGAAGCTATGAGGAACCGGATCCTCGTGGACCCAACAGAACTCCCGCATTGCCTCCTTCAATAATCCCGTGGGTTTCCTAAGGCTTTGGCATCCAAAACCGCCTAACCCCTCTGCGAGACGGACCAAGTTTGTGAAGTCTCGGCCCGGCCCTAGTAGGTAGTTCGCGATCACATGGAGGACATATAATCGCTGCCTTGTCACATCCATGGGGTCAAGGCCTTCATTGAAAACCTCCGGGACATGCGTATTCGGAGACCCGGACGAATCCCCACACCCAGGAATGAGATATCTAGGTGTGGACTTCCCCTTGTAGCCGTCCATGTCCCCGGGGCGTCTCGCCTTCAGCCCCCAAGGGAGGCACATAAGCCCATGACCATCGGCAACGACCCCTACCCCCAATCAACAGCCCACTCACGACCCCTGGGACCCACCCTGCACCACCAGGGGTCGTGAGTGGGTTGTTGATTGGGGGTAGGGGTCGTTGCCGATGGTCATGGGCTTATGTGCCTCCCTTGGCTTGGGTGACCTTGCAACCCCCGTTTGCCGCTTGACAGGCAACGTGATTGTCAGCACTGGCACTGCAGTTGCCTGCGCGGCCGGCTGTTTTCGTCCACATGCCTTTGCCTTCCTTGCACTTCGGATTCTCCTACCAGCCCGCTTGTCTTATCTTTGGAAGGGGGCCTTACATCAGAACCATCCAAAGCATCAGCGACACCTGAGCCTTCGATACATTTCACCCGTCTACGTGGAGGACATGAAGGCCCCATACCAGTCGCAGGGGTAGGGTTACTAAGGGGGAAGATTGAAATCCCCCCCCCCTACCTAACAATTGGCCCAGGATGGATACAGGTTCGGAATCTGAGCATTGCTCTGTATGTTCCAGCTCGATTGACAACGTTGAAGCCTTTGCTCTAGTGCCACCCATAGTAGGGGGTGACCTTTTTCCAGATGCTCCAACAATGGGCACTAAGGCTGGCCCTGATGAGTCAGGGTGGCTGCGGCCCATGCCCCTCCCTGAACTAGCTACAGGCCGCCCTGTGGACGCCTGCAACGTCGGCTCAGGGTCAATGGAGCCCTCGTTAACCGACACTTGCGGCACGAACGGGTCTAGAGCAAGACTGTAGTCCTTGCCTGGTCCGGCTGGCAACGGAGCTTGGAAGGCTAGGCAGACCGATAGGGAATACATTGTGGTGTATCCACTCTCGGCACTGGAGCTGCAGGGACAGCGCTGTTTTAGCTGCTAACCGCAACCACTGCTGGTCTTTTCTCGCTTTCGCTTTAGTCACCAGGTGGATTAATGCTTCAACCCGCTGTGCCCCTGTTGTTCTGGGGTACATCATCAATTGCTCCACCATGGATTTTGCAGGTATAAGACCCTTCTTCATTTCCCTGGCCACAATACCACTCTCATTACGAGTTGCCATCCTGAAATCAGAGTAACACTTGATTTACAGCGCCCACATTCAACTCCACCGGTCCCTCAACGAACCCGGCCATAGCCATGTCTCTACCAGCAGTCAGTAGCCTGACATCCTTGACCTCTCGCGGCTGTGGGCTAAGCTGGCGGAAAACACGGTCAGACATAATCGTGGCTTCTGCAGCGGTATCGACCACGGCATCTACAGTCATACAACCGATCTGCACAGGCAGGGTAAACTGAGACGCGGATAGGAGTTGGCACACCTATATGCTTTCATTGGGCACCTGATCGGTCACCGTGCTACTGGCCAACTCTGTCACCGGTCCCCCAACCCGTTGTGCATCATGAGGTCCCCTGTAGTTGGCCAATGGTCTCGATTGTGGTGACCTAATGGATTGAGGAGCCAAGTCTGCTTCTTCAACTTGGGTAAGAGGGGGTATTCGAGGCGGGATGGACATTTCTGTGGCGCCAGATGAGCCACCTTTTGCTCAACCTCTTTGCCATTTTCCCTTTCGTGCCGCACTATCTACACCTGCAGTGCTGCCATTCTAGGGAGATACTCGAGGTGGCATTGGTGCATCTGCAGCACTACATAGGTCGCCATGAACCCCTATTCTAGGCCCCTTACCTGCCAGAACCATTCCCCAGCCACAACACTACAACACCCCCCTACAGCCCCATAACCCACACAAACCGGAAGCAATAATGTTGAGGGGATCGGTGATCTGCCCCTTAGCCCGACCCCTGCACTCTTAATGCAATCTAGTCAATTTGACTAACTTAACTAGTCATATTGACTGTCCACCAAAGGACTAATGCATTAGTCAATTTGACTAAAGCAGTTAGTCAAATATTGTTTAGTCAAAATGACTAATCTACCTAGTCAAGCAAAGAATAGTCAAAACGACTAACCCATTGGTCACTATGAGTATCTTATTAGTCACATTGACTACAGGGTAAGTAGTAATGACTATTGTACTTAGTCAGACCGACTAGAAGATTTGGTCAGTTTGACTACGATTGAAGGTCAGTTTGACTATGTTTGAAGGTCACTTTGACTATATACGAAGGTTAAGCTTAAAATACCTCATACACCCTGAACAAATACAAATTTATTTTACCAAATAAGTTCTACTGCTTATAAGTTTGCATCTTGTATAAACAAGTCAGACAAAATCGTATGCAAAACAAGAACATTTTATTTCATGCAATCACATGAATGCATAGCCTTGTTAATGCTAGCCGTGATAGAAAAAAGTTTGGCATCAATAGGGTCTTTAACCTCATCATCAATGACAAGCATAACTTTCTGGACATAGAGAAAAGTTAAAGACATAAATCGCAGCCATCAGCATGGCCATGGCTTCTTTTACGTCCACCGCGTCTCCAACAGACGTTCCCTCTATGTACACATAATTTCAGCATCCATCAATTCTCCCTCATACAGCAGCAGAGGAGGCAGGCTGTTAATGCTGGAGTCATGCTGCGTTGCCACATTCTTAAACACATAGTAGACTTATTGTTGAGCCATAGCACTCATTAGAAATAGTACAAGGTCCACTAATCCTGCCTGAATGACAGAATGTTATTATTAATAAGAGACATTATTACAATCAGCATCCTTGTTTACCTAGTCATTATTTAGTTTGATAATAATACATGATGAAATATTAACTGACAATTACCTCGAGTGTGCCTTCAAAAATAAAGGATTGTTCTGTGAGAAGTAAAGGCAGGTGATAACTATAGCTGCATGGGCCGCTGGGGGATAGCAATGACACAGACAAAATGGGATAGATATTAAGAGCCATGTTGTACAGCTACATCAAGTTTAGTATATGATCGAACCAATGTAAAAATAACTAAATAAATAGTAAGAAAGCGACACTATTGTAGCTACCAGGAACCTGAAGCAAAATATGCCTGCTCTCTCTACTTGGTCCCTCAACAGGTTCATTCTCGACATCATCTCCTTCAGTCTGAAGGGCAGATTTTTGTTCCGCCTAAGAAGTTCCATAATGACCCTCCCACAGCGTTGGAGACCAGACAGAAGGAGCTTGCCAATGTCGCCACTCTCTGCCTTAGGCCCCAGTCTAGTGAATTCTGCATACATCTGCAACCGACAAAGCCTTAACAGTCATCAATTAATTAATGATTCAGTGCAATTCTACAATGGGAAATCAGTTAATAAAATATAGACTTCAATCACTATGATACTATTCAAAATAACATATGCTTGTATCATAATCTGGCCCATGTATAATATCTCACCCCTGCTCTTCCCTGCAACCATGGGTGTTGCTCAGTGCATTGAGGCACTGGCATTCTGTCTCGCACAATCTGACGACGTCACAAAGACATAGTAAGGAGCATCTTCTCAGCTACCTTGTTTTTGTCAACAGCCCCTCTCTCCTTTGCAAAAACTCTTTCCGGAGCCACTTCCTGTGGGCCACGATGGTAGAATCGTCTTCATTGTCAGGCTGCTGGGGAATGTAGTTTTGGAGGCCCCAAGTCCTCTTTGAAGCCTCAATGCAGGAATCTAGGGATGGCTTCTTTTTAGGTCGCTTGTGGGTCTGCATCTCTTCCAAATCCATTCCGATTCGTTTTCTGGAATGGCACAACTTGTGCTGGATGCTGTTCCGCCAACATTGATGTAAACAATGATCCTCATTGATAAACATTTCACTCTCAAATATTCTCAAAACTCTTAACTGTCTCTAATTTTCCTTTGCATATTAGTGTACATATGTTTAAGTTACTAAGAGATGCTAAGGAATACTAAATATACCAGCGTTAATTATACTTATAGTAATGCTCAAACAGAGATAAGTAATGTCCACGGGCGTTTCCCGACTTGGTGCTCTGGGGAGTTCTGGGACTCCCTCCCCCCGGGCAAATTGGGCATTCCCTTTTGAAGTGCCCCTGTTTCCCACAACAAAAACAGGGCTTAATTTCCCTTTTGGGTGACTTTTAGTAGGAGGGGGGGGGGGGGGCTTAAGATAACCTTGGGTGCCCCTGGGTCTTTCAACTTTTGAAAGGCCCTAGTCGGGGTAAAAAAACTCGCGCTGCAATTGGTTCATCATTCGCCGAGGTCCTCTATTTCGCTGGATTGACTAGGGCCAGTGACCACTGAAATCCTAGGGGTACCCCTTCCTCATCCCTTCCCCGCCTCCAGGACTGCTTACCGAAGCATGCCTGGTACTGTTATTGGAAACCTTTACCAGGTCTATTGCTTTGCGGAGGGTTTGAGGGTGCCGCAAGAGGGTGTGGTGCGCCGCATCTCGGGATGCTCAGTATATCGCAGATACGGGTTACCTCTCAAACTCCCGACAAATGGCACTGACGGAGGTGTGAGCGGCAACCGTCTCCTTGGGGACCGTATAGTCCTCATGGAACAGGCATCTCAAGGTCGATTCACCGGCGGGGTGGGGAGCTGCCTACGGAAGGGGAAGATATTACCCCACATTCCCCTAGGGCTGGCAACAGGATGGCGGTAAGGCGTCCCAAGAACCGCAGCGTGAGGTGGACGGAGTCCTTTCTGACCCTCAAAACCGGGAGGAATGCGGGTCAGGGCTGCAGCATAACGCCCTTCGCCCCCATCGGCAGGCACGTCATGGCGGTACTAGCCCCGGAAATCTCCGACCCCATGAAGCAAAGCGCCGCCACAAGCCCAGAGATCACCCGACTGGGAGTGAGGCGAGACCGCGTCGACACCCACCAGACCAGAAGACTGTAAGTACCAGGCAATTAACACAGCAAAGCTAGAAAACGACAAGCTACCGTAACCCTACAAACAACCACGGCACTAACGTAATAGTCAACTTAATTAGCAATTACAAAATCAAGCTTGACTAAAGTAAGGCGTTAGGAACCAAGGCTAAGAAAATACCAGGTGTCAAAAGGCGTACAATATTTTTCTGCGCAAAGCGTCAAATGAAAATGTCAGAGCCGAAAACGGTGTTAAAAACCAGACGTAAGTATGATCACTCGTTATTGACGGCTTGCTGTCTAGACGGCTGGGCAACAGGGAAATAATGCATGAGTGACACATCATTGCCCATGCGTCAAAACGAGCGGTATTTTCCTTATTAGGAGTGTTCAGCGTTGATATCGAAAATAGAACCCAACTCCTCCCCATTACTGCGGTTCTCCGCGTCATGCCTTCGCGTTTATCTCCGACTAAGAGAGAATTGATCTTTGTTCTGCGTAAAAAACAATCAAAGAGACACCATGTATGAAGTTTGCACAAGCGTTCTATCGCATGTCATTGTGTGTATGTTTTCGACTCGTTGGTAGCATACAAACCAACATGCTTGTTGCACGCAGGCACTAAGGCACACACACACACACACACACACACACACACACACACACACACACACACACACACACACACACACACACACACACACACACACACACACACACACACACACTCTCACACAGACACACTCTCACACAACCATATATATATATATATATATAGATATATAAATATATATATTTATGTACTATATATATACATATTTATATACATACATATGTATATATTTTATATATATATATATGTATAACATATATATATATATATATATTATATATGTACATATATGTACATTTGTATATATATATATATATTATATATATATATATAAACATTACATATATGTATATATAATATGAATATATATATATATATATATATATATATATATATATATATATATATATAGATATATAAATATACATGTACATATATAAATATATATATATATATATAGATACAGATATAGAAATATATATATATATATATATATGCAGAGATATATATATATATATATATATATATATAGATATAGTATATATATATATTTATATATATATATATATATATATATATATATATATATCTATATATATATATATATATATATATATATATATATATATATATATATATCTATATATATATATATATATATGCTTGAATGTATGTCTGTGTGCGTGCACGTGTTTGTGTTTGTATGCTGGCAACCCGTCAGTACGCCGACAGGAGTTAGCCGCAATGCATCTCTGTAGAGCTATTCTTGTTATAACGTTCCTCATCATACCGCTACTCGCGCTCACGAATGATTGAGTACCAATGCGTTTCCCTGCTGTGGCAGAAACTTGGCATTGCTGCCAGCTTAACTCACCTGTCACGCAAATCAATATGTGATACAGGTAAAAACGTTGGACCTTAGCATAGAGGATTCACTCCAAATAAATACACAAAATCGCTATCTGTCTGCCAGCAAATAGTTTATTAACGTGTATCCTAAATCCATATGGTACACCTCAACATAAACCACAATTTGATGAGCTTTGTTGATTAGCAGGAGACGCTCGCTAGTCATATGGATTAAGCCCTCTCAGCGCAGCTAGATGCTCTTTGATACAGGTTTGACTGGCACCTTAACATTATATTGTTTTCGTGTGCGGGCGCGCGTGTGTGTGAGTGCGTGTGTGCGTTCTGAATGTGACGTGTATTTCAGTTCTCACGCGTTATTACGAAAGAATACCACAGGGATCAAGGGTAGAAGGTCTCCGTTCCACTACGGCCATGTTGAATTACTGCGCATTGGATTTCTTCCACCAAATAATGCGTTATGTCAAGCGTCATTCGATAATAAATTGGTGAATGAAGGCGACCCAACAACCACAACTCCTTTGCCGTGGAAGTTCCTCACAGATAATGAAGCTTTGAAACCGACGCAAATCAAAGCCACCAATTGCTGAGTGCAAAGACACCTTTTGCGGAAGGTTATTGGACGCCAAACATCTAATAAATCTAATCTCCAGAACAGGCTCAGGCGTAAATATACATCATAAAGTATAATTGTCTCCCCATTAGTCAATTTTGGGGGCGGCAAACTGATGAGGACGACAAGGTCACATTACTCATGAATGATGAAGGAGACTTTGGTCGTGTGATGTATCGCTGCCGCAGATGGCGACCGTGGGCATAAGTGGGAGCTGGACTGCAGTGCCAAATATAAGCAAGACGCTTTGGGGGTATAAGAGGATGTTATATAAATATCATGGCTAGCTGGCCCAACGTAAGCTCCCTTCAAGTTATTAGCATTAGATGTGCTTTTACAAGAAACTTTCATTGTT
Organism: Urechis unicinctus; assembly: GCA_034190875.2. NCBI lineage: Eukaryota > Metazoa > Annelida > Polychaeta > Xenopneusta > Urechidae > Urechis > Urechis unicinctus. Next base: position 2,788,912 of record CM067351.1, on the reverse strand, counting down.
TGGACTCAAAACAATCTTATTAACAATCAAATATGATAGCAGCAATTTTGTTATATTGCAATTGATACTTTCAATGTTTCATATATAAAAATGAATAATGTGCGTATAAACAAAACAAACCGTTGTACAAGGTACGCAAAGTAAATAGCCTATATGAGCGCATATGAATAGTTGACTGTAAGGCATTGTAAAAATAAAACCAGGAGGGTAAATAGATTCCATTTTAGAGGTAGTATTAATGGTATTATGCGATTTATCATGAAAACGTAGGAAATCGTGGATGTGGACTAGGCATACATCACAGTCGGGTAATCTCCATGTAATGCTTGCTGTGTTAATTTAACATCATTGTAATGGAAAGTTCCATATCGCTTGCCAATAAGCTAGAGAGGTCTGAAGTTTTTTTAACGTCGGGGCTTATGAGCACTTCATGGGGAGTTATGTGACTAGGAACATTCGTGTCATTTGTAAAACACAATCCCGATGAGCACCAATTTATCACAGTTGCAGATGTATGCAAGCATGATCGCCCCGCGACAAATAAATCCGTGCGTTTGCGATGCTATGATGTCAAAATTAATTTGCGCATGCCATTGTCGAAGCAAACCACTGCTTACATGAGCTTCATTAATGGTCAGCCGAGAGAAAAGTATATTGCTATTAGCTCTACCCTAATCAAACTATACATATGATGGGTGAGCATGCACTGTGAAAGGGAGTAACACACCCTTACTACTGGTTGTCTGCGTATTGGACAAAATTCACCTGATGACGCCTGTTATTGCAGATGCTTGATCACCATACTAGATGATAACTTTTACAATTGCAATTAATCTTTAATTAGATATTCATGTTCGTGTATGCAAATGAGACAATTGTGCTAATTGAACCGTACTCAGCAATATTTAGGTCCTATATTGCAAAATAAAAGCCTTTGTGTTAAAATTGAATCATAGATATAATATTTAAAGACATGCTAGAAGTGGTAATGCAATCTGAGTGCCGCTTGGGGCAAATGACGCGTGCTCAATGTCCGAATAAATTGCATCATCGACATAATGTCGAAGCTCCAAAAACTAAGCAATTAGATCTCCAATATGCAGATCATGGCGTTCCTGATTTTGCTTATGCTTCAGTGTTACCACCAACTAGTTATTCAGTTGTTATGTACACATTGCTCGTTGTAATGTTTATTTAATTTCTCTCAAATTTTCAATAAACCTCGTCACAAACTTTAAGCTAAAAGAAAATTGTTTGCAAATGTGTATAAAGCGCTCTTAGATGAGAATAGCATCCTTACGTTATCCAATACACTCCAGTGGCCAGGAGCAAGAGGTGAAGCGACATAACGCCACATGTCTGTGACATGACGCCACAACGCGTGCATGACGCCACACTGAGCGACATGACGCCACATCGAGTGACATGACGCCAGATTGTGCGACATGACTTAACATTGGTATGCCGAGAGCCGGGTGACGTAAAGAACCATGACTACAACCAATACTGACAGTTTATCTAAATGAAATATTTGAACTATCGACAAACACTTAACCTTAGGTGCATCAATACGTCAAACACTGAACTGGTGGTCTGCGTTGCATTAAGCCTATCTCATTGCGCAATGGGGTGATGTGGGAAATCAATGAATATATTTACAACGTACATAATTAGTCTATGATCTAAATATGTTTTCATATTAATTAAAGTTGCGCGTTCTGTACGAAGATTAATATAGAGATACTTGTATACTCCTCATGATCATTATCACGCATGATCAGTGGCTCTAGTAAGACCAAGCTGCGAAGCTATGTGCTCATTATCATTGACTTATAGGTAAACATTGTGCCTAGTACAACTGATATTTCTAACTTTCATAAATATCTGCAAACGAAAGCTTTAGGTAACTTTATCTGGGTCCGAGTGGAAGTGCTACCAGTAAAATATGCGCCATGATTTGGAATATCGTTGTACATATGAGTGCAGTGCTCTTATTGCAAAGTACCATTTGACTCGGTACGAAGCGAGGCATCCTATGGTAAAAAGATGCAGGAAGTAATATATATCACTCAGGATAGGTATAAGCCAGCAGACCATACAGTAAATCTCAAGGACGGACACTCACTTGTTGCATGTATTGTTGCAGCAGGTTGCTCTGACGAGTTGGTGGAGTAAATGCTGTAGACTGTTATGACAAGAATTAAAATTCATTTTATGGTCCATGTTATGCTAGATCTAAAAGACATTTTAGTGTCGGGAGGTTATTTGGTTAATGTGAACTTAATGGATGAAGTTGACATAATTGAATGTTATATTGATATAACATTACGTGACCGTGGTTCTATGTAAATAAAGGGTCGTGTTTGTCTGAGCCAGGACGACCAACACCAAGGATGCACACACACAAGACATTTCATCGGGGGATTTCTTTACAAGCACTTTGGACACGTTTGTTTTGGTGGCTCTAACGTATTATCCAACAAAGTATTTTCTTTATCTTAACAGCTCTTAACAGAAAATTAGCTACATCAATGATACGACGCAATGCTCGAGGGCTTACTTTTCAGCAAAAACACCTTCGAGCGATAATCACCGTATGTTCATATTAGTTGATTCAGGAGTCCATTGTGTAAAATAACATTTGGGGAATTAGTAATGTTTTTTTTGTAATAAAACATATTCAAATATCACAGCTAAAATGCAACCGTATTGATTATTGCCTATTGATTGTCACGTGTCTAGCAGGTGATTGTCGTTTTTATTTATTCAGCGAAAGAAGGTATCATATTGAGTTTCTGATTGTGGAAAAAAACCCTTTCAGCCGTTCCATCCATAGCTAAGAGGCTACAACATCAAAATCAGGAGTGAAACATGAATGTACTCATTGTACGACAATTATTTATGTATATATTTATATATATATATATATATATATATATATATATATATATATATATATATATATATATATATATATATATATATATATATATATATATATATAGAGAGAGATAGAGAGATATATAGAGAGAGAGAGAGAGAGATATATTTATACCTATATATATATATATATCTATATATATGTCTCCTCTCTAGAGAGGATATATATAGTATCTATATAGATATATATATCTAGAGTATATATATATATATATAGATCTATAGATATAGATCTATCTCTATCTCTATATCTCTATCTATCTATATATATATATATATATATCTCTATATCTATATATATATCTATATATATATATATATATATATATATATATCTATATATATATATATATATATATATATATATATATATATATATATATACTTTCATTCATACATACATTCAAACATGCATATGGTGCATTGGGGAATAGTTGTGTAAATGTAAGAAAATGTGATAAGCTTGCACTCTATTGACATGATCCTATCCACCATAGTGATTCTAATTACTTTACAAACAATACTTGAGTTCACTTATAGCAAAAAGACGCATGTAGCATGTCTGTCTTCAGCAAATCATTAGATTGTTAATAATAACGATGACAAAGTGAATCCAATGCTACGACACACCGTACATTTCAACTATGTAAACTTTACCAATGATTTCAATTGCAAACAAGTTATTGATAAAAATATCTCGACAATAATCGTCGTCTCGAGACCGATTTAACAACGTCTATTACATTGTCCCTCATAAATGTTTATGCTTGTTGCATATAATGACAAGCCGCGATAAAAGATTATTACTCGCACAGAATATCACATTTCATCGTGATGTTTATCTATGGGTGATCAATAACACCGATTCGATGATTCCCAAATGACCCATTCAAGTCAATAAACGTCATCTGAATCCTTCAACTTTTGTCAATCGACTATTTTTAAAGTCGATTTGTGATGATGCGATCAGACTTTGAGTTCGTGTCTCGATTCATTTGGTGAGTTTAGTGGTGTCATAATGCATACTTCATCGGTAATGCTGAAACACACGCGTTCGATAATACGAGGCGGCAGTTTCTAGACACCAACCACATAACCACCAAAAACCTGTGGCGATTGAACTCGGTTGTACTCATCGTAGAGAAGAGTTGGTCTGCTGCTTCTGACAAGAACTCGGCATACACAATTAATACACCAGTATTGGCATTATTTCAAGAATCGACCAAGTTACAGGATACAATGGCCCTCAATATTGTATATCAGCGTTTAAACAAAAAGCGAATGACAAGACATTTACAAGGACTCTTCAAGACCTCTGCATAAAAACAGACCTTACTGGCATATTCAATGAGTGTTTTTGCAAGAAGAAAAATTGCATAGTATATTGGGCATCTGTTAACAATTAAAAAGTTGCTGTGAACTAATGCTGACATCTTATTGAACTCGAGCTTTTGAAAATATCGGAGCTCAGGGGAATATTGCGTTCTCACCGATCGCAATTAGGTCCCAGCTTAGCAATCTCCTCGCATTTGTTTACTGGTAAATTTTACAATATTCTACAATCTCTTTCAGCGTGAAGAAAACTCCAACATCGCCTGTCAATGAGTAAGGAGTGTCTGATGTTTTTGTAAGTTAATGAGCATTTTATAAGGAATGTAATTTGGAAACATACACCCCGGCAAGCCCCCATGGATCACCGAACGCAGCAATAAAATCAAGTCTTATCTGCGCTGATCAGGCACGATAATCTTCGTGACTATATGATATAACTTAACTACGCGAATGTTACTGTCGATGTCATATTTATGCATTCATAAGGTTCATTAACGAACCTTATAATAAGTGGGTGGTAGAGAAGGCTTATAGCTATTGGTCACTGCTTATGCAAAACACTGTAGGTGAACATGCATCTTGGAATGGTTAACACAACCAACGTCTTTAATATGCTACCTAACAAAATCCGGGGAAACTTGTGTTGGAAAATTGCCCGCCTCACCACGTCGAGCGTCTTTTTTTGTTCTTAACGTGCTCATGGATGAGCTCGCTACTCAAAAGTACTAAAGAAAGAGAAGACGATAGGGTTGCGTAATCGCCGAGTACGGTTTGCGTTACATCCTTGATACCTCACTGCTTCGACATATAACCTATGATCTCCCAGCAGTGGATACCAGTTGCTAAGTTGCCATCAATCTTAAACCATGGTTACGTGCATTTCTTTCTCTGAAGAGGTTCAACCAAGGCAAGAGGCCCTCAAGTGTGATGCATATTAGAGATGGCAGCACAGAACCAATGGAACTGGTGTTTTTAGAGGAACCAGGTATCGTTTAGCTGCCAATCGTGAGGAAGAAGAGATGGAGCTGGAAATTATAGACAGGTTTGCCCCACGATCTCAGTCATCCGGTACTAGACAACTCTATGCCATCCATTGCCAATCCTCCTGACTATCATGTAATTTCTATTGCCGACCCCGACATTTCAGCTGACATCACTACTAGTCATTCCGAGCCCATCACATTAGCCCAACAGACCAACAGTACTCCGATCGGGTACTCCCTTGTTGGTCTAATCGGAAAACCCACTTTTATCGGTACATTGACAAACATGCTTTACTGATCATCACTTATGACGTTAAAAAACGTGACTTTTGGCCTTTACTAGTATGTTGCGTCTTCATTCGTCATCCGCTGAAGGAGGTAGGCACTACGACAACATGATTTGACGGGAACTTTGCTTGTGATCCAGCATGCTGAATACGGTGATTTCATTCAGATCACATGTGATATCATCAATGGTCGGAATCACGTGACGTTCTCGAACTTTTGCGCGGTTAACTGAGCGCAAATCAACACAGATGCGTATTTGATGTGGGTCATGTTGTTTAGGGACTACCACAATTGGTCAATGTAAATACCAAGACCTGTCTGCCCGTGCAGACGCCATGGCAAAACACTCAATGGAGGAAATACGCCTTCTTTTTTGAAAGGGGTGAAATGCGGCCAAAACCGGTCGATACTATTGGCGTCAACAATTTACAGCTGCACCGGGGTTGAAAATATCGCCGACACGTGGCGTTACCATTATTCCGCACTCCTCAATGGTTCGTGCGAGTGTCAAGAGATGGTCAAGGTAACGGAAACGGCCGAAGTGACACTGGCACCACTACCACTGTCATCTCACCTGCTCACATTCTTGCCGCTGAACATTTTACTTATGCCGCCGACAGCATATGTGTATATATATATCTTTGCTGTTCTTGTGCTTTTTAAACGCATGCATGGGTCTCTTAGTTACTAGCGTGAAGTCAACTATCATACCAATGATCAAAAATAAAATGGGTATTCCAGCAACGCACATAACTACCGGACTATTGCTCAAGGCACAGCACGCTCAAAAGTTTTCGTAAGTGCTTCTCAATATAATAGACGAGTAGCTCACTACTCACGACAATCTGTATGGCCTCAAGGTCGGGCACTCAACGGATTGATGCATTTACACCAGTAATTGCATTATACAATACTCTAAATATCTTGGCTGCTCAGTAGTCACATATTTTCTAATGCGTCCAAGGCCTTTGACAATTTCAATCTATTACTGCTGCTTAAAAAGCTCATCGAACGTGGTATGCCATGGATTTAAATGGTTTGAAACAGTTAATCTGGGTTAAGTGGGATGGTTTATCGTTGAAAAATTTTACTCTTTCTAATGGCGTTCGACATGGTGGAATCTATCCCCGAGATTATTTTATGCGAATGTCGATTATCTTTCATATCATGCACCGGCCGTTTTATCAAAGATATTTTTAATAACCATGTATTTAATGCGGGCGATTTATGTCGAATGTAATTTTATTACATTCGAGGTAGAATGATCTGACTATGAGTGATCTGAAGATCTTGCACGCGTGTCAGACCCTTTCGATTTTTTGGGATTAATCGTTCTTTACGGGATGTATTAACGTGACTTTGATCTTTTTTTATTATTTCAGCATGGATCATAATCGTAAATACGAAAAATATAATAAGATCCTTTGCCGTGACGCAGACCAAGACTCGTGTTTATTTGATGGAGGTTGCCAGCAATCCGCGTCTTAGTCCAACCTGTTGTCAAAAAACATTGTGGTAGATACCCATGCGGTTCTGCGTTACTTTGGTCACTGATGCATTTTAATAACTGGAATATGTTAAACTATTCATCTGTCTCGGGATTATCATGGGCAGGGAAAAGTATTGTCAATCTCAACTGACAATGACACTCGGCTGCTACTTGAGTTATCCAACGCATATGCCGGTCATACACACAGTCCGTTGAATATACATGTAATTACGACCGTGCAGCAATCCTTGTATTTACAAGTATGTATGTATGTTTATAGGTATGGATGTATTTACATATATATATATATATATATATATATATATATATAGAGAGATATATATATATATATATAGAGAGAGAGAGAGAGAGAGAGAGAGAGAGAGAGAGATAGAGAGATAGAGAGAGAGAGAGAGAGAGAGAGAGAGAGAGAGAGATATATATATAGAGATATATCTATATAGATATATATAGAGATATCTATATATAGAAATATATCTATATATATATAGATAGATATCTCTCTTTATAGGAGATATATCTATATCTCTATATATATCTCTCTATATATATATATCTCTCTATCTATATCTATATATATATATATATATATATATATATATATATATATATATATCTATATATATATATATATATATGTATGTATGTATGTATGCATGATTGTATGTATGTAAACACATTGTTGTGATTCTACTTGAGTTATCCAACGCTAGTTAAGCAACTCACGAGGACGCGAAATATGATGTCGCAGTAGAGACGAAACGAGATCAAGCCGTCAGAAAAAACTCATACCTCATCTAGACATTATAACTCAGGATGGTAGTGAAATGGCATTTTATTGTAAGCTATACAGCAAATCGCAGTATTGTTATGCAACAGCTCTGTCACCACACATGTCTACGGGTCAATAAGTCCAAGCCCGTATGGCCTCCATTTAACGCTTTTACGCAATCAAAAGTAGGTGGGACATTGATATTAGCAAAAAATGGAATTTGTAATGCAATGCAATGCATGAAATGAAAGGAGCGCTGTTGACAATACAGAACCGATGGCAGCCTGGAGAACGTGGATGATGAATTACATGTCAAAAGCAAAGCTGAGGCGGCGTGCATCATCTGGGTAACAGTAACGAATGGGCCAAAAATAAGGTTTCCTGCGAATATTCGGAAAGCATATAATAGTTGAAGGACATGCAATTTTGTGAAAAAAATATTAATTTACAAATTTTTTACCATGGTGTATCAAGGACGCTATGAACATCCCCATTCTTGTTCAGAGCCGATTGTATGATGCACAACCATAATCGATAAGCAATTAATGCCCGATTATTTGGTTTGTCGTTGCTATTCACGGCAATTTAATGTAACCAAGAGGTTTATCAGTTATTGGGAATTATCAGCAACAATTGAATATACAAATACATACGTATATATATATTTATATATATATATATATACATGTATATACATATAAATGTATATATATATATATAAATATATATTATATAAACACATATATATCTATATACATACATATATATATATATATATATAAATATATTTACATATATATATATATAAATATATAAATATTTATATGTATATATTTATGTATATATAGATATATAGTAGGTAACTGATCGGGGCAGAAATTGTGTGATTTGTTTTATTATTAAATGGGCCTAATAACGCAAGCCTTGCGTCTTATATAAGAACTACCTATTCGATGGCAAATGCCGTTGTTGCGATCATCATCATAAAGTATTAAAGAAACGTGCTTCGGCTAACAAATTCGATGAATCTGTCGGTCGTTGAGGCCCAGTTGGACATCATCGAGAGCCGTAAGTATGGTGAATATTATAATAGCAGCAGCTGATTGCAAAAAGTCAAACGCTCGCGGCTAACTGCTATTTGCTCGGCTACCAACATGCAAATAGTGGATACATTTCGATGGCTCGTCTGTGTCAGCTGAAACGACGCCCCCACTGTTTGTGTACAAAAATGCCAAGGCGCCAAGGTGCCTGAAAACCCGTATGACTCTTGGGTAGCTCATGGGGGGCTAGCGTCCATAATTGATGGATACCCGCATAGCGACATTGGCTGACATTATAACTGCGTTCCGTATATTTTACGGTCAATGCAGCTGACTTGCAGAGTCACAGTATATATATAGTATATTGCATTAGCTTTATATAATTGCTTGCTGCCGAGTTTCATCGTCATCGGTCAGCTTTGCTGCTTTCGCTAGAAATTCGTCGCCTCAATTTGATTTATAGCTGACTAAATAAGAAGCAAATGGCTCAAAATTTTAGCCTTGTCAGTTACCTTGTTGAATGTATACGCACTGGCCACTCGATTCCAACATGATGATTAGACTAAAATGAGTAACTTATTTTACAGCTAATCTTAGTTTCTTATTTTCGTTCATGTTTTGCTGTCAACGTGATATAACTTATAACGTTCGACTGTCCGCTGCTTGCATATGTAATAAAATACATAATGCATGCTTCATCGGTAATGCTGAAACACACGCATTCGTTAATACGAGGCGGCAGTTTCTAGACACCAACCACATAACCACCAAAAACCTGTGGCGATTGAACTCGGTTGTACTCATCGTAGAGAAGAGTTGGTCTTCTGACAAGATCTCGGCATACACAATTAATACACCAGTATTGGCATTATTTCAAGAATCGACCAAGTTACAGGATACCATGGCCCTCAATATTGTATATCAGCGTTCAAACAAAAAGCAAATGGCAATACATATACAAGGACTCTGCAAGACCTCTGCAGTCTTACTGATGTCCTTGCCCCCAACCGTGAGGAAGAAGAGATGGAGCTGGAAATTATTGACAGGTTTGCCCCCCCATCTCAGTCATCCGGTACTAGACAACTCTTTGCCATCCATTGCCAATCCTCCTGATTGCCATGAATTGTCTATTGCCGACCCCGATATTGCAGCTGACATCACTACTAGTCATTCCGAGCCCATCACATTAGCTCAATAGACCAACAGTCGATCGGGTACTCCCTTGTTGGTGTAACAGGAAAACCCACTTTTATCGGTACATTGACAAAAATGCTTAACTGATCATCACTTATCACGTTAAACAAACGTGCCTTTTGGCCTCTACTAGAATGTTGTGTGTTCATTCGTCAGCCGCTGAAGGAGGTAAGCACTACGACAACATGATTTTACGGTAACCTTGCTTGTGATCCCGCATGCTGAATACGGTGATTTCATTCAGATCACATGTGATATCATCAATGGTCGGAATCACGTGACGTTCTCGAACTTTTGCGCGGTTAACTGAGCGCTTATCAACACAGATGCGTATTTGATGTGGGTCATGTGGTTTAGGGACTACCACAATTGGCGAGATCCGAGGCGTAGGGCCTTCTGATCGCTCGATTCAGTCAGACTTTTCAAGCTCGTAGCAACGAGCTAATGGAACCGATATTATATATGCAGTATCCTTGCAGAATGAAATTTCACTAAGTCAGCTTAAAATTTTCCGAGCAGATCCAATTTTTTTCTTTGACATATATGTGAAGATTTTCGACTTCGATGGATTCAGTGCAGGTCTAAGATGCAAGATAAGGTAGTCCATATGGTTGACACGTTGACAGTTGTACTGGAATCTGCCATCACTCGTGTTGAAGAACGGTTTTGAGCGGATTAGAGCATCATTCGTCTGATGGCTTACACGAGATACATTTTCGTCATCAATGCCTTGGTGGGCTACCGTTGTTGTTGTTTCGGCCCCCTTAGTGAATGAGAAATCGCCATCGACCGCACGAGCCCTTGCTCAACAGCTTTACATCTAAGACGGGCGGATGACGTGCCCTGGATGACCTGACGTTGTATCGCAACTGTACTATCAGTGAAGTCACACTACCTGGCAAAAATGAAAAGTCTGGCATAAAAATAGGCATTGGATTAATTAGCTTGGGCCCAGTCAATGTCTCGAAAACATTGTCTGCTGGTTCATCAGCGTGGTGCAATAGCATGGTCTACTAACGGACAGGGTCATCGATTGCTAGAGCCGTGAACATATTTTCCAAGCGTTTGATGTATTTATCAATTCGAATAGGGGCTGTTGCTGTTTCACAGATGTTTAAGGGTGAATACATCATTCTTTTAGTTTTAGTGTTTTGTACTAGAAATGTGTGCTTATTGCCAATGTAACAACACACTGCGCCCGGGCTCTTTCTCATTCTCCTATTCCAGCCAATGCAACAACTGACCAAATTCACAACATTAAAGGTACATTTTTTCGTTACTATGCAACAATGAAGATAAAAAGTGATTGCATTCGCATTTACTCCCATAACACAGCTGTCATTGATCGATAAGCCGCGGTCGGTTGCCAGCAAATGATAAGATAAGATAAGAGAGGGGTCCTCTGATATACAGCCGGTGTTCAGTAAGTTGACAAATAGATCGCGAACGTATTTTGAATTACTTTTTTACTTTTTGATGAACGATTGCAGACAATGAGAAAAAAAGCATATTTTAAACACGACGAGAACACTGATATTCTGGGCAAAATACAAAAAATCCTCAAAGGTTCGGGAATGGAGCAACTGTAGTTGGTATCGATATAAATAGACCTGGGTAAAAACTACTTACACTATTTAGCAATGTGCTTTGATGAAGGAAAATATTTCATTTAATGCCCATGATCTCGCGGCCTTCGTACCTATACGTTAACCCTATAGCAGATTTTTCCATTATAGTTGCAAATTATACATAATAAACAGTTACGATGATAGCGTCCTTAATCCAGCCCCAAAAGTATCATGCTACAAATTGTAATTTAAATGTAACTGAATTCTCACAAAAGCAAATGCGTTAATGAACAAGCAATATTATTAAAGAAGATTATTGTATAACAGCTCGGCCCATATATATGACAAACGCCTATGCAGCGACTATAACAATGTTCTTCGTAATTGTAACCTTTCAAAAACATAGCTATGTGAAAAACCAATTAAGTGACTATTTATATCACTTGTCAGATGTGCAGCTGTGGATTGGGTAATTAAATTAGACATCGGCTACATCTATGAGGCATAACTCGGTGACTATAAAACGGCAGATCCATACCGGCTGTTCATAAATAGTTACACAGATCAGCCCAGCCGCAGTTGAATGAAGAAAGGGATAAATGACATCAAAATATATTTAATCATTTCATATTAAGCGGAAGTCAGACAATGTTTAAGAGTCAAATTACTGGACAACATAAGGAGATAGTTGATGGGTAAAAAACTTGTGTTCATTTTGTCAGGCCCGAGACAACATGCGTAGAGCAGCGCTATCTATAGATAGTGTAGAACTCCAGATATTTCAATACGATCACTTTAGATCACTAATCGATACATGACGTCTGTCGTGTAGAAATACTCCAATGGGCAATATTTGAACTAAATATCATTGCCTTGTAGTGGCATTGTCTGATGGTTCTGTATCTTAACAACCATCCCAGTCACTTTATTCTAAAATCAATAATTATTATTCTTAATTTAATAAGAAATTCATTGATCGAACATTTGTATTGATCAAACTTTATACGATTTGTTAAGTTGTCTATGTAGCACAATAACGACCTCATCTGAAACAGATCAGGCTGCTTGCTTGCTTGTGATAAAGATCAGTTTTTAAATCTCACACAAAACGATTCGATTTTCTGTTTTCTACTAGCGAGATGTGCTTATTGCTTATTTAAAAACACATTCCAGCCAATGCAGCGACTTACCAGGTACTCTAACAATGTATGCCTATTACAACACCCTTTACCTTTAACACAAAAACAATGAAAATATCAGGACGATCGCATTCGCATTTACTCCACTAGTTTATGTGTCATCGTTAATCGATCGATATGCCACTGCCCTTTGTCAGCAAATGAATTCAATTTAAAGTACTGAGGTAAAGAAGGTGTCCTCGGAGATACAGCAGATAATATCCTGATAATTATGTTGTTTTCCTGTAACGTAAAAAAAGTGTTCGTACAATCACTTATCCAAACTCAAACCCTGTCGCAGGTCATTAATCATGCTCAAAAACAACTCATTCGGCCATCTATTTGTGATGTTCACAATTAGAACTCCAAAACTTGGCTCATTTTGTGTTTAACACAAATACTCCAGATAGTAACTACCGTGCAATACAGTAAGCCATTTGCAAATATCCCCATTTAAATGTTAATTTATTTATCACCTTGCTCATACACATACACAAAATGCAATGTCGGTTATGTTTTCGGTATATATGTGACGACAGCATGGTGGTATGATTTGGGGACACAACGGCAGCTAGATTAACAATGTCTGTTGATATGGTCAAAGGTAATTATAATGGTTATATTTGGGGTTTACGTCACTTTCGTGATGGATGAATATGATTGCGATACTATGACAGCTTCAATAACGTACCAGCGGCCATTTGGCAAAAACCCCTTGCCAAGGCCAGACTGCGAAACCCAAGCCGCGGAGACAAAGGTTCATGGTATTATCGAGATGCCAGTCTCAGGGAGCCATTCAAACCCATAACCTGGTCCCCGCAGGATCGAAAGGCGAGGCAGTATGCCACTTTGCCACGGGAACCGGCTAGGTATGGTCATCTGCACCTCATCCTGATTCAGCTGAAATGGTCCCTTTTGTTATTCCCGTGTTTATATAAAAAGGTGAATAACAGGTTAGACTGAAACGATAATGTAAGGGCTATCCTGCCATAATATTGACGAGCTTTTCAAAAGTAACCAGCGTAAGTAAATGTGTTTGGTAAAACAATTAGGTATATTGCGTCTGAATTGCTTAGATTCCTATTACATTTGTCTTTGCAACTTTGAGCGTTTAGTCTGTGTCTTAGGATTGAATATTATAACACGAGGATAATTGCCAGCAGTTACAGAGGTCCGTTACGTGGCTCAAATTGGCCTATATCGCCTATACCTTGGAGGGGAGTATAAAGGAGTTAATGATAGAAGTTTTACACATACACTAAGGGTCTTAGGACGAAACCGAACTGCTTACTCTGTTTATTGTAGCTAAAGCTGTTTAATGTAGCTGCTACAATGCTAAAAAAATGTGATGTATGAGAATGATTCCTTCACGCCTACACTTCTCATCCGCTGCCACAATTACCTATTGTATCCAAGATTATATAGCAATATCGAAAAGAGTTAAATATGTCATTGACAATTATATAATGCTTATGTGCAGTACATGACGCTAATGCTTTCGAAACTATTCTCATTAACATTTAAGAATACTTCTCTTTCAGCCAAATCGTGTAAATAACGCAATAATTAGTCTGCTAGCACAAGTTAAGCTTGGAAAAAATGTTTGGGTGTTAGATTTGACCTCGAAATAATGCCAATAACCATACTCTGTATTAATCTCAGTCAACCAATTGATATAATTATCTTTGAACAAATGATGAAATGGCTTACATGATCAATCTTTATCTTCAATATGTGAATAGTTTTAAAATAAAACAAAAATGGATTGATCTTATAAAAGTAGAATGCAAGTTACAGGAAGCACTACTTGACTTTAACCTTGCATAATAATAGAAAGCCATTGTCACTGACTATGTGGATATAATGAATAAGCTATTGATATATGTGTAGCGCCCATTTGCCACTTGCACTCACTGTGCTACCAATTGATCGATGAAGACTTATCTATGCCTATCATTACGGAAATGTCATGCAAATTTGATCTGACTGATGTTCGTATTTAACAAGCTATCGCAAATCAAGCGGCTATCGCAAACCCGTATCAACATATGTTCATGTTGTTAAGCATACTTCGAAGTTTTCCAAGATCATGCTTCGGCCAATAAAACGATTGTATAAGGATATGCCGAGGAAATTGTTAAATGTATTTTGTCGTACAAGCTTGCATGGACTATTCCATAACTAAAAGCTGCGCTCAATCAGCAATGGGAAATAACCCACGGTGATAAAGAAAACTTTTTTTTACACTTAACATATAGCTCTGCTGCAATGCTAAAAATATCTTCATTGAAAGACCAACTTATGACAGCTTCAATTCTCTCCGTTTTGATATAGATTACTGCCTGAACCTTAAAGATCAGTTTCTAGTCATAGGGCAGTTTTTCTGTTAGTTAGAAACAATCCGTGAATGCCCTGATATCGAATGATTAAACATTAGTTTAGTTGATACCTAGACGTTATAATTTGAAATCTGACCATCAAATTTTAGCTAGACGAGGTGTTTACCTGGATTCTATCCTGGCTTCAAAAGTACAACTGCTACTTAAGATCCAATTGTGAATCATATAAAGAATTATGATAGTCTTTGATAATGTAACTGTGTGAGTATATTAACTGAGAAACCCTAGACTACGGCACCAGTTGATGCAAACGTTGGTTCTTTTTAAATCAATAGTGGAAAGTATTCTGTGCATGGAACTTGCAACTTTGGACATGATGAACCCTTAAACTGCTTCACATGTACACGTTTGTGGTATTGCAATCATGATTGAGAGTGCATTTCTGAATCAAACCTGTACAATGTGTCGCCCCCGTCGCCCACAGCAGTTGTCAGTGTTGCGTGTTCTAACTGTTTCCGCCTCAGGGTCATGGACATAAGGACAAATATGGGACTATTTTGAATGACATTGCGAAACAGCTGGCTTTAACTAGACAAGGATTTATCACGTAATGTGTTTCACTTTTCGCAATCTCAAAAGACAAGTTATTATGATAAAGCATGTTGCACTATTGAGAAAAACAATTTAATCACCATATCACCCTAGAAACTGAGAGTACCAATTTGTCTCTGTCGCCATTAAAGCAATATATGCATGAGTTGGCTGACACGCGATCGGTTTACCTATAAACTAACCGTTCTGACCGATGTGCCCTTACTGACTCACACTGTTGCACCGTTCACTGCAAAAGTCCATTATCACTTGACTTTTCATACACGACCCAAAACTGCCTATATACTTTTATGAAATAGCTTTCGTTTTAGTTTTAGCAGCAAGCGGATTACAATAGTGATTGAATCAGTATGTCAATCACAAGACTGGTCAATTACAAAAACAGATTGTGAATGGTTTTTGTACGTATATGAATCATGCTCCTCGTATGTGTAAATGAAATGTCCCATAGTTCACACAAGATATACACAAACTCAGCCGGGTTACATAACATCACACCGGCAGTTTCGTTTAAGTGCTCCCTAATTATTTTTAGCTCTCGTGTCTTATCAGACTAAGATGCACTTAACGAGAGACAACGTTCGTCAGCTGCATTCACTTCCTGTAGTATATACTAGAAAACCGAGCAGACTGATATCCTAATCCGCCTTGACGTATCAAATGTAATGTGATAAAGTCAGGTCAAAAATGCACATCTGGCTGGATGAGTTCAATATCATTACTGGTTTGTTAGTCCATAGTGTCTAACCTATGTACCACGAACAAAGTTGCTCCGCGTTATTAAGGTCTATCAAGTTGGTCTTCAAATCATCTCTGATGCTATCTATACCGCCATTGAATGTTGTACATTATCGGAAAAATTCCTCACATTACATTCAAGGTACTTAAGGGTTTATCGATGTTGTATCTCACATAAATATTTCGCTATTAACTAAACCTAAAAGTCCCTCAGATCACCGGCAAATCCACTCATTTTCTTCCCAATGTAAATATATGTATATATATATATATATATATATATATATATATATATATATATATATAGAGAGAGAGATATATATATATATATATATATATATATATATATATATATATATATATATATATATATATATATATATAATATATATATATCTATATATATATATGTATATATATATAGATATATATATATAAATATATATATATATAAAGATATATATATATATCTATATATATATATATATATATATATATATATATATATAAATATATATATGAAATTGTAATACTAACAAATTAAATGACTCTTGTTGACAGAGTGGAGAAAATTCATCGTGACAAAGACCACTGTAATATGTTGCATACCTTTGAGTTTATGCGTGCAAATAAATCATTTAAAATGGCACTTATAAAGAACAATGCACATTGGCTTAACTTTAAGGTTTATGTATTTATTCAATGTGGTAACGTTTGTTTGGGTCAGCACAGACATGCAATCACGTCTCATAGAGTGAGTTTGCTTGGAATATGCTTGTCACTTTCCCGAGACCCTACACAGGCGATTAAGGGTCATTACATAGAACGGTCTGTATTTAAAATGATTCGATTTGCAATCAACGTCAATCAATGTACTCTACACCCACGTCTCATAGACCTGCCCGTCCAAAACATTTCACATGTTTTTCAACCCATTATGTAATACACATCTTATTGATCGAATTCCTCTATGTCAAAACATATTTGATGTAGGCCCTGCCATTTTTAACACAAATGCTTCTCGGTAAGGCTGATCTTGGCGAGCAGTCGGTTTCACATTGATTTGCTTAGTCGCTGTACAGATGTCAAAGGGTTGTCACAGATGGTGCCGCATACTGAAGATGTTACCAGACGCAGACTTGATATGATAACTGCAGTAGATTAATCTACGTGCATAGGGGCATTGGGCGTCGTGAATGTGGCCACCAACATTTATCTTTTGTAAGCCGTGATTTTGGTAAAACTAAAACACAGATAGCAGTGTGTTGTCGCCTTGGCGCATATAATGGGGCATCAGTGCAGTAATTGATGCTATTGAATGGCTTTGAATGAACATCGATGTGGACACGCGCGTCGTTTAATGGGTGTTCCTCTATGAACGCGGCTTCAAGGGAGACATTGTAGCTGTCATGTGCCTTTTATGAAGGCTTCACGGTCAAAGAAGGTGCCTTTTTAAGGCGTGCGCTATGCAGTTTGTATCGTCCATATTAACTCCCATTCGCTTGCCTGTGACGACCATTGCATTTTAAACAAAAGCCGGTTAGTATGGACAGTCACGCCAATGTTCTTTGTTCAAAATAGGCGCTTAATATTTCCCACTAATATAATCATCAATGGAGCCTGTAAATAACTTGACAAATGTTTATTTGCTAACAAAACACTCTCTGATGCGCCTCTTTCTATGTTAATAAAATCATCCTCTAACTTTTGTTTATTTAATCATTTGAATCTTACACCTTTGTCATTGGATAAGAGGCGTTTGGATTGTTACAAAATCAATGGACCATCGTTAACATTTTCAACGTGTGTGATGCAATGACAAAGCTGAATAAGTTGCAAACACTTAAAATACAGCTGTTAACCGATTTTTGTCTGCTCGTGGGTTGGACGCGTTTTATAACCCTAGCATATATGTTACCAATGCTTTAACCGAATCTTATTTGCTTTGCTACTGCGGCCGTAACGTAATAAGTAAAACATAGATCAGTTGAGGTGCTTGGGGTTGAAATAATCTTGAGCTAGAAGATGCAGTGGCTAACTTTTTTTCGTTAAGAAAATTTGCATTCAATAAATGTTCACGCCGATATTTAGCAGGTATGTAGCCAAATCGCTGGTAGGTATATAGTGATCTATAGATGTTTATGTATATTGTGCGATACATTATTTGCGTGTCAGAGCTCTATTATTATTAGGTCATAATTATCCGGAAAAAATAAACGAACAACTGATAATGCTACATGAAAACGTTGTGTTGCAAGAGACCGGCTTAATATCTTTTTAAATATGCTCAATTAACATAACAGGTTCGCTTAGGGCTCGTTTTTCGTGGGTAATGACCCCACAAGTGCTACCTTTCTGTATCCTAAGCCCTCTTTTTTAAAGCGAAGTCCACCTTTACGTGCATATATATTACGTAAAATTTAAAAGACATCATCCTGCGAGTGTATCACTACCATATTTTACATTTATATTACCATATAGAATCAAATATTTGTAGTGTTGAAAACATCATGCACATAGCTTGATTGATGCTTGCAATCTAATAACGGATCGTCAAATATTAAATGAACAATTGTCAATATAGTGTTTTTCTAGGTTTTCATTTTCTATATGTGATCAGACTCAAAAACGGTCATACACCAGATTAATATTAATTCTATCTTAGAATCAATGACTGTCAGTGTTTTCCTGTGATTCGATGAATACATTTTCTATTTAAGGTTACATAAAAGGACAGTTATTTCTTTCCGTGTGAAGATTTGTCACCACCTA
This sequence comes from Urechis unicinctus, assembly GCA_034190875.2. Taxonomy (NCBI): domain Eukaryota; kingdom Metazoa; phylum Annelida; class Polychaeta; order Xenopneusta; family Urechidae; genus Urechis; species Urechis unicinctus. The sequence continues at coordinate 2,769,646 of CM067351.1, read as the reverse complement.
AATAGTAATCAACTGACTCCCAGGCGCGTCAGTTACTCTAAGGCAAGCTTAGTCAAAATCGTCCACATTATGTCGATTGGCAAGAGTTATAGATTTGTAAGGCCAATCGTGAACAGAGTTGGTCGCTGGTAATGGCAGAGATGATAGGTTCTATAGGTCATTTTGAACGGGTTTTGTGAATGAGTCAATTATCAAGAACATTTTACTGTCACAATCTAATCTATACTTAAAGGTGCTATGCCTGGTTTTGAGTACATGCGTGTTCATGCTTGAGAGTGTGCGTAAGAAACGAGTGTATTTGTAAAAGAGAATAGGTTGTGATGTCTCTGTGTGGGCTAAAATTAAATGAAGGCAATTCTATTTAATACCCTATCAACTGCATATCTCTGCTAAAAATCAATAGTAATAACATATTTGTCCTTTCATTCAGTTGATATAATTATGTATTGCTATCAGCCAAGGTTTGATATGTTGCAGCGCTTATGACAGCCAAAGTATTAATAAGGATTGAGATAAATTGGCGACACAGTTATTTATTCATCTTAAAGAATGTGCATTTATAATTGCTTGTTTGCGGCCTACTCAATCACAATGCCACACACCAAGATATTGCAACGATGCTCCATTACCTACATGCGGGACATCGAGTGGCATCAAATTCCTAATTTTGAAATCCCATTTCCGATTTGTGCCAGGGAATTTGGTTGATCGGTCCGCGTAATGCTCACATTTTCTCTAGCATAATGGCTATGCTGTAACTACTGTCTGGGTCGATTTGGACTTGTATAAGTGGGCACGACATAGTTCAATGACCGCTTTTTCATAGGAATGCATTTATTAGCAACGAGGTTTAATAAGGAATGAATAATCTTAAGATCACATATGCAATTTATGGAGAGTCTTTGTCTAGTCGCTCGAAGATTGCCCATGTGACTTCTTAATCTCTTATTATGCAAGGAGGATACTCGAGAGACGAATGCTAGGATCGACTGAATAAATAGATATAGTTCCCACGACCAATTCTTCAACTTGCCAAAGATTAATAGCACGAAATATAAGCATCATACATCAAACGTTATATGAGATTATCTAGTTCATCGGAATGTAGTCTAACAGGTCGTTATATTGAGCTGAATCAAATTTATGCTTTTGTTACAGCATTATATGATAACTGTATCGTGCAATGTCTTATTGGCATGCGTCCCGTGCAACCAACATTCTATGAAGCAATTAAACTGGGCTTTGCGGCTTTAGTAGCCAAATGACAAAAGACACGGCTGTTAGATATATGCGACAGATGTGCATGGAGTGCAATTCGTTCGGAACAAAGAGCCTGGTCGTTCAAGTATTTCAGTTTGGGATGTAACCTTGTGCAGGTTATTTGATGCACCGGGTTTTAACATGTCTATGACGATGGTTCCTACTGTAATTGTCATCACGAGCCGTAACTACAGTATCCTTACAATATATAGCGGACTGTATCTTTTGATTGAAGCATTTCTGTCGTTAATGAAACCTTCTGGGCCATTGATAGCTTCATATTCTGTCAAGAAGAACTAACAAAGCCTAAACAAGATTACAGGAGCTGTATTAGCATCAGTCCAGCCGCGGTCGATATCCTCATTGTTACCAGTCAGCAAGCCGCTTTTCCGTGGAATAAGCGACGTGAATAGTAAACTATCCGTTTCGTACTATACGGAGTTCAAAGACGTTAGCCAGATTATATATGGAACAGGGTAAGGTGGAGCTTCGTAAAAGCCTATATACTGAACAATACACAATGCCTGAGGTCAGAAACATATGGCTAATGCACTGACGGCCATGTATGTTTAATGCAGGCAATAGCCTACGCCACTGCAATATATGATGGAACATTTAAATTGAAGAAACTGGTACTTTGGAGTCCAAGGCTATAGTTTTGTCACAGGCGGCTGGAACCCCAATCATCATGTTTCTAGATTTCAAATGAAAGACACTCTCTGGAACAATAACATTTCAATATTTAAGGTTTGCATGAGCCTATTTGTGCGTATTTGTGCGTATTTCACTGCGCGCAACATTTGTACAGGCATTGATAATATTTTGCATTTTATTTTTCGATTGCGCAAGCCATATGAACAGCGTGTAAACTTGAGTTCAAAATGTTGAGTAAAGATTTCATAGCTGGCACATATGCACTTGCTGCTGATATATAACGCATATGATTTGCAATTCATGTTATATACTGCATTGTATCATTAAGCAACAAATTACCCATATGTATTCACTGCCGATTCTCTATGACAACACAAGAATGCTACCAATATTGTTTCACACTCCGATTCTCTTAATGATGTGGTCTGTATGCTATTCCGCAACGGGAGCTGCCCTATGACGTTGCTTCGAATGATGGATGGGCGGTGGTGTTTCAAGTTTCATACGTTAAGGAATAGGCCACCGCTTATTATCACAATCAGTTTCCCCCCTTAACATTTTGATTAGTATCATATTCCAATTTCATTGATGTCTCCTATGCCACCATAGACGTAAATCTCGAATTGCACATGAAATATTGATTGAACCTCAATGTGTTATGCTCGGCTTCAAGGGTATGCTGTGCATAAGTTTTAAGAACACAGTTGTACTCCTAATATCGACTCTCACGAAACATACTGGAAAACTAGATGACTCTGCGTGTGACATGCAAAATAAAGGGCTTAATATCAAAGCAGTCACATGTATAACACGAATGACCCAAACATCAGTTAGTTAAAAGTAGGCAGTGTGGTGACTATTGCAACGGCACTGGAAAGCACAGTGTACGCAATCGAAACCTTCGGTTGAATCCGGGTGTAACTTATGTTCAGGCTCTCTTATATTCAGCTTATTGACTTGATTAATTAGTAGCCAACCAGACTTGACTCACTCCACAACTGAAACAGCACACGACTCTCGTTCAAATCCCATTAGAACGAGCTTCTGACAGGTTACAACAAACATATTGCTATATCAAACGACATCAAAGAAGGCATCTCTAGAGTATCAGGTGTCATACAAACGTCCACAAACAAAAGATAGTGTGTGGAAACAATTGAATTCCAGCGAATCATTTACTAGACAAAATCTATAATACAATGACTTTGTAGCCTAGATCAGACTGATACGAATCACCCAGTGTATGTGGGAATTAAGAACAACCCTGTTCTTTCTAAGGCGTTTGTGTCACTATTAAGGCATCAAGGGTGTATTTTTATCCATCAAACGCTGCCCATACTATGTAAAGATTACCTGCTCTCATATGCTCTCCTACCTGACTGATAATCAAAGACTTCTGTGTCTGACCCTGAAATAATGACTCGTTCGTGTAATCACGCATTCTTCCAATTTGATAATTGTCCTGACGAAAGCCAACAATGTACGGGCCATTGTCCTGCATCACAACTCCAATATGTTCGTTCAATAAGACTTACGAGTTACAAGAAGACTAATGCACCCAGTCGCCCAACATATGGGTAATTATTATATATATATATATATATATATATAAATTTTACGTTTTGATAAACATGGCGCAGACTATTTCAGATATATATAAATTTTACGTTTTGATAAACATGGCGCAGACTATTTCACATTACTCCCAAGCTATTCATGCCAGTTAACAACAGATTGTGTATTGCATTATCTCTTTCAATGAATGAAAAACTATATCGGAAAATGGCACAGAGCATGAGACAAAAATGATATCGCTATTAGAACGGACATTCAGTGAAAAGGGCCAACGGTTCCAACCATAAATAGCCTTTGCCAGCGCCAGGCAGGAGTTTGCGTATGGGATCATCTTGTTACAAAAGTGTACGGTATGTAAATTTTTAGACAAATTTTGTCCGCAAATGACAGTGCGTATCACGTACATTGTGGTGACCATTGTGTTTTCTGGCGAAATGATGAACATTCCTAGCCTGATATATATGCCGCTACATCATCATATCAGCTCCATCGCGATACGGCCGTTTCTGCCATCATTCACCTGAGGTAGTGCCGCAGCAACGGCCGCTTTTGTGAGGTGCGTTGAACGGTGCATACGCCACCACCGACGTTGAATATGAAATAGCAATGTTCTGTAATGTCACACCTAGAACGTTCTGCTGTGCATCGCAATCAGCAGTAGAATAATATTATTCCCTCTGATGCGTCCATCGTGACGTGAATGCAAACTTGAAATACATGACAATGCATTTAAATATGCTTTGATATTTACACGCGCGATGTTTAATGGACAATATCTCTGAGAGTGCGGCATGGATGGAGTCATTCAATGTGCCATGCGCTAATTATTAATGCACAATGACGCTCCGTGAGTATTGTGTTTATTCTTACCAGGTGCAATGGTTTATTGGCACTACATTAGGTGTGATAGAAGCGAACAATCTCTCGGTCATATCTATATATTGGTTGGTCGCATATATTGATGTGATCGATATTTGGTGCGTCGCAGCGTGGTCAAAGTCAGTAAACATAGTTATATCCGTTAAACAGTCCCACCAAATATTCCAAATTAAATATTGGTAGTTACTTAATATAATGAGGTTAATCCTAGAAACAGACCGTTAAGATATAACCTCCAGCAGGTGCCTGATTGTGACAAGATAACCAGTGACTGACGCATACAACGGCGCTGCCTTAAAACCATTGATTATAACAAACCGTTCAAAACTGTACAAATGGCAAAGGAGCTGGTTCCATCTAATAACGCACTTGCAAAGCACAGTATCACATTGCCGAAACCTATTGTTGGCCATTGTGTAGATCACTGAAATTCTGCGGACATCTATGGCATGGGCGTTGCTTATAATGGCTTAAAAATTTACGACTCATAACTCGCTTGAAAACCGGAGCGCCGCTTCAAGAACTCAGCGGAAAGTAGATGGCCAATTGTGTGACACGAAACATTTCCGATCGTATAGTGTTTAAATCCGCAAAATCACCACGAAAGCTTTTGAAACACTGCTATGTTCCGTTAAATAAAAACTTTCTATCGGCCTTCTTGTCAGAATGATAGATGTCATTTAATGACAATCAACTATTTGAAAAAGGTTATGATGCTTGTGCAAAACAAACTCATGTTAGCTAGGCACAGAAATACGTTTTTGAAAAATAGTTAATTTACATACTAATGACCTCATTGGCTATATCTATTTGCTGCAATACAAAAATGAATACCACGATATTGTCACGGTGATAAGAGGTTTTTCCACTCTTGTAATTGTTGAGTGGTCACATGGCCATAACACCTATGAACTTCAATTTTGCGGACAAGGCGACGCGGCATCATTACCTGCCCAGACATTCTGTCTCTATGGGAGCGCACCTTCTGCGATGACTGAAGTTTGTACCGGGTTATAAATAAATTGTAACATGATCCGTTTGCAACACTGAGTGCAAAAAAAACAGTGGCTAGTGATCAATAGTTCTCAACGGTAAAATGTCAAATTAGAAATTAGAGTGATCTGCTAGCGACTGTTTTTCCGTAAACGGGTAAACCTTAGTACGTTTTGCTCTTTTCTATTATAAGTATCATATTAACGTTTGTATCCCTTCTGCAACATTGCAGGTTTTGATATTGACAATGTTGCTGAAAAGACAGTTTTGACTACGTTCAAAATCGGTGGTATGCATCAAACGCTGTAGTTAGTGAAAATCGCCTCGATATCAGCATTCAATAAGCCAATGAAAATGACTCTTGTCAACGGCAAATATTTTACTCTGACATGGGTAAGTCAATATAGGATGTTTCATTTAAAGCGAATGCACTGTGGCTTTTTACGGATTTGAGTGCTTCGTTCATAAAAATGCACTAGGAATATTATATTCACAAATGATTGGAACACTTGTTCGCAAACGAAAATGTCTACTTAATAAATTTGGCATTGATACATCACTTATGAAGGGCTCCCACAGAAGCATGATTGTCCATTGATTACTTAGATATTGATTGTAATGGACCACTGGAAGCCTGCATAAATAAAACACATCATTTTCTAGTAATGTCGTCACTGCGAACGGAAAAAAATTTGGCCACAGCCATATTGTTAGTTTATAACCCTTTTTTGGAAAGTCAACGGAAATCTATTAAGTTTCTTTCATGATGCAGTCATAGAAGAGAGCTTTTGACAAGACATTAACCAGTTCCATTTCAACTGTCGCTCACACCTTTAATAGCAGAAAACTGCAGTAAAGCCAGTTAATAGGAAATAATAGATGATCAGCGGAATTTATGTATTTGTTTGAATGTAAGCTATGTACCATTGTTGTGGGGAAGAAAAGTATTTTTTGATACCTTTGCAGAAGCTACGCTTTTTTGGTAAGTTTTAAAACTAATCGCAAACTGCCTTATCGTATATATTATATAAGCCAAAACTCATACGTAGATAAATGGGCTTTCAGACATAAGCAGCAATTAACAGTATTATACAGTTTGCACTGTTTCCAAATATAAATCCATTTAACCTTTCACAGATGTTAACCTATGCTTGGCATTACATTGAAGTTGCAAAATACATAATAGCTACTTTATATACAAATTATATTGAAAGTTAGAATTTATGCAAATGCTAGTTATGCTAGTGAATAGTAATCGGGTTTAACCAGCTTTAGCAATGGTGGAGTCAATGCACTATTCAAAGAGCTGTATTTTATCATGTTGGTGGTTCTCAAATAAGAGAGGTCACGAGTATGGATGATGGGAATAAGAGTATTCGATCATTTGGCATTTACGAGCTCTGTATCCAGGTGCTGACTAGTTAAGTGTAATGCGATGTCATACAGTCAATTTAAAATGGCACATCGTCCTGGTTATTTGAATTGACGTCTACGCCCCAAAAAGGCTTATCGTAGCTGCTCGACCCGTCGACTGGGTCAAGATTATCATTGTCAGATAATATCAATTGTAAGGCGATTTTCCGCTGTGTAGTCCTACAACCTAAGGTTAGGATAAAGCAAGGCACAGCTATGTTTTGACAATGTGAATAATCGAAGCAGCTACGATAAGCTTTTTTGGGGCGTAGACGTCAATTCAAATAACCAGGACGATGATATGACACAGATGCAGTTTAATTATTTGTTTTTCATTGGATGATGTTTAAATGACTTGTCGACACAACCTCATTGTAAGTGACAAACCACTGTTCAAATTGATCAGTGGGCCACGTTTCAATTACCTTTCATTGCGTAATAAAGGGCGGTCTCTGGTAAATATAGCCATGTGGAAATAGTTAAAAAGGGTTGCTCAAAGTATGCAAAGAAGTACATAGCTTATTATAGGGTCTATAATTTATGTAAATCCTCATTAAGCAAGCAAACACACCAACTATAATTGTCATGATAGCGGCGGGGTCAAAATGTAAAGTACAAGGCAAGACTGGACAATATTTCGCGACATGCACTATGTGTATGGTTAATCATGTTTCAACACTGGCTTTACTTGAACATCGATGAATACATGACAGCTCTTGAGTTTCACGAGAGAGAACATTGGCTAGCGTGCTTAAACAATCGAAGCAATGGGGAAGTCCTGCGCTCAATGTAGCACACCGTTGGTCATCTGAATCCACTTCATGTTGCATGTGGTGTAAAAGCAAGCAGTCTAATTGCAGTGCTACTCCGCCCCGCCGCCCCCCCCCCCCCCCCACACACACACACACACGCACTTCCCTCTCCTATCTGGCACCCAGAACAACCGAGTTCTTGAATGAATGATGTCTAGGGCGGGTTTACCATTTGGCTTATACGGGCTCTGGATCCATGTGTTGATAAATCAAATGTTATGTCATACAATCAGTTTGCAAATGCACATCTGGCTGGATGTTTAAATAAATTAAATGTTAAACATAACTTGAAATGGTATAATATAATATAACGACTTGATTGGTAGCTTATATGTCACTTATCCCCACCCCTCCTCAACAACACATCCTACGACATGGATTTACGACATGGATTTACGTAGGTGCGATTGGTTTACGTAGGTGCCATTGGTTTACGTAGACGATAATGCACTTCAGTGGATCAAGTTATATCCTAACAACATGCAACAGGTGGCGCGCTTTTCACTTCCTTGTGAATTATATAGCCTGATGGCGGCAAAATGCATATTGATTGATGGGGACAAAACTCAACCCAGTCCATACTTCTGTTAGCATATTATGATGACAGCTTAAAAATCTGCGCAATAGTGATTTGGGTTGGATGTCAGACCGAACAGCACAGAAGTAAGTGTCTTGTAGCGCCAGGTGCGAGAAAAGCAGCTTACTTCAGCTTATATTGCGTGGCTGTTAGCGTTGACCGTAAAACAGTTTGTCAGTGTGTATTTTGTGATCTTACTTTATATGGTTGATACAGTTGTGTTCAATATGAATTTGATATGACATATATCAACAGCAGTATCAGCCTATTTCTCACAACGTGTATTCATGATATGATCAAAGCGAATCATGATTACTCGTATGATGCATGTTATTCAACCGAACTTGAATGGAAGGAACTCAAACCCACCCTGCACCATACTCTTGCTCTGAAGCGTGTCTGCTGATACGTATTGCGGTCAGAAATCATCTCTAACCACCAGTAAGCTATATATAAGTATACTGATAGCTTTCA
>CM067351.1:2746009-2756009 GCA_034190875.2 Urechis unicinctus | reverse complement strand
AAGGGTAAGACATCCCCTGGCTACATTGTCCCTACTTGCAGCACTGGATTTGTTGTTTATGTGTTTGTTTGCAAACAGTATCGATGAGTTGCCGTTGCTGCAAGTAAATACATTTCATTCTATTGTATCTGATCAGAAGGATATGGCTGCGTGACATCCCTCATTTGGCCGAAGAGGTCTTTGTAAGACCGTGCAGCAAGGTTTATGACGTGTAAACGATGACTAATGCTGATATAGGTGCATCCAGCACAACGCGTGATTTCTGTGTGTGCTTCGTTATTTCAGCGATAATTAGCAACGGTTTTGCAATCATTTTTGCAACAACTAAAACATGCATCTGAGGATCTTTGAACAAAATAGACACTGCAATTGAGCTCGCCACTATACGGTAGCCTTGTGCCCTGAATACTGTATTTGCCCAACAAATTATTGCATATCAAACCATACTTTAAACGGAGGAACGTGTACTTTCTTACATGCAATTGTTTATTTTTGATAGATGACAAACGTTTATGTTATGTAAACTAAAGGCTCAAGAAGAGTAATTAGACAACCACAAAGCATAATCTCCTCACTTGTCGTTTTGGCGGCTGATGAGTGCTTACTTAAAGCGTAAGTATAAGAGTGTGGGGTAGAAATATGATTGCATTGTTCGTCTGTTAGCCAACGTTTCAATATCTAGGAGCTGCCATTCATAACTGGGCAGGGTCTTAGCCAGAGACCCGTCCACCCAGCCAATCGAGTCGTAAATTTGGACGTGCCTCTCAGACCGGATACAAGGAAATTAGCCAAGCCAGTTTAAACAGCTCATTTAAAGACAAACAGCGACGCAGCATGCTGGCCGCTAAACTACGATCAAAATAAACACTGTTCTGTTTGATAAGGCTTCTTATGACGCTTGGAGCTTAATCAACGCCACAATACTTTAACGACGGTGAATGGAGTTAAGACCAGCTTCGTCTCCTCGCAAAACACGGTCCCTGTCCATGTCGATCGTATAACTTCTCTAAAATGATACACGTTATGATCGAGGTTTGTAAGAATGATTACAACTAGAAGGCTGACCTACATTGTGCACGGTCGATTGGGACATCATTCTGAAATGTCTGCCTCGCGCTATCGCTTTTAACACGACCTAATAAATTTCTGTCTACACTGTTGGCTAGGGAATGAAGCTCACAATTGCAATTGGGTGAAATATCGTATCGACGCAAAGCATTTGACCAAGTTTTTATTTCTCATGTATGTTTGTGCCCGCTCAACTAATTTGTACTTAAATTCATTTTGAACAACGGTCTGATATTTCACAGCTTTCGGGCAAACGCCAACAAACAACGTTATGATAATCAGTCCGTCAAAACGTGAAGGACGGGGTTTGGGTGAGGATGGACGGACAGGTTTCAAATCCTGGCTAAGACCCTGTAACTTGGAACTACTTTAGTGGGTATCTGTCAACACAAAGAATCAAAGAAGAAATATAGGAGCAGCCCGATGCGGTTGCCACTTCACTAAAGACATGAACTAACGAAAAATATATAAATCAGGAGAATGCTGTTGACGTTGCACAGGATATATATATTAGAGAGAGAGATAGATATATAGATATATATATATATATATATATATATATATATATATAGATATATATAGAGAGATATATAGATATATATATATATATATATATATATATATATATAACTATATATATATATATATATATATATATATATATACATATATATATATATATATATATATATATATATTATATATATATATATATATATATATATATATATATATATATATATATATATATATATATATATATATATATATATATAAATATACCATATTTTGATCGGATTACTCAAATTTAAGTTTAAGTGTGGCGAAAATTATTGAACATTTTATCAATCGTTCTGCGCCGTACAAAGTCAACCAACGAAAATATCGGTATTTTAATCTGACAGCAAACGAATCACACTTGAGTTGACTGACACGACAAAACGACCCAATATCAATAAAGTTACCGTTCTAAAACACTTTCTATGCGGACGTGGTAACCCCCCCCCCCCCCCTACGTGTCATCCCCCCCCCCCCTCCTCACGTGTGGGGTACCGAATCCCCCGGCCCACGTCTATTATCACATTCATACACATCTTTCAAAAGTGAAACTTTTTTCCCAATAACAATTAATAGCAAATTCAACATTCAAAACATATAATGAGTATACTTCATTCAATCAGCAAACAAAATTTGGTGTCTGCAACGGAGATTGTTAAGTCTCAAGTGGTACCACAAATTCCTCATAATCAGAATGGTGTGAAAAAGCTGAATGTTTCGAGGTATCATCACATTCATTGGCCTTTCTACATCGTCTACACGTGCATCTGCAGTGGCATACATCGTGGCTAGCATTCAGTTAGATGAAAGAGAAAAATAATGTGTCATTTATGATCAAAATAGTCCATTAAAACTTTTCCACAATCATTAATCTGCTGTCAGTACCTAACCATGTAAATACTAAAGGTACTAAAAGGCAACCCAACAAGGAAACGAAATCAGTACACCACCGTGGCCTCCTACAAAAACTGACCTCGTCAAAACTCTTGGCTAGACTCCCCACGAGCAGCCATCAGTCCGATGTTTTCACAAGTCAAGACAAGAACGTCTCACTACGTTTGTCCTGGCGTAAATAAAATCGACGAACCGCAGCTGTGTTAGACTTTTCGTGTTACGCCCGGCAAGAAAAACCCAAGCAAGTGACCTCAGCAAACATATTTATAAAGAAAGTGATGTATCATCAACAGATACTTATCGATCAGGTGTGTGTGTGTATGCCTGCCTGCATGCATGTACGTATGTGTTTATTAATACTACATTTGCCGGTCACTTTGGCGTAATTTAACTATATTTGCCGGACAAAAATATTTGCTGGGTATTTAGGTGTGCGGCATGTATTTCAGATGTTTGTTTTATCACTTTAAGGACATGTATTCGCATTCCGTTGTTACGAATGAGTTTTGTGGTGCTCAATTAGTTCAATTAATAGTTAAGGGCATGCGATTTTGTGAAAAATTTATTAATTCACACATTTATTACCATGGAGTATCAATGACGCTATGAACATCCCCATTCTTGTTCAGAGCCGATTGTATGATAAACAATTAATGCCCGATTATTTGGTTTGTCATTGCGATTCAGGGCAATTTAATGTAACCAAGAGGTTTATCTGTAAATTGGAATTATCAGCAACAATTGAATATACAAATAAATATGTATATATATTTTTATACATATATATATATACATATATATTTATATGAATGTATATATATAAATATATATATATATAAATATATAGATATAAACACATATATATATCTATATTATATATATAAATATATTTAAAATATATATATATATATAGATATATATATATATATATATATATATATATATATATATATATATATATATATATATATATATATATATATATATATATATATATATATATATATATATATATCTATATATATATAATATATATACATATATATATATATATAATCTGTCGGTCGTTGAGGCCCATTTGGACATCATCCAAAGCCGCAAGTATGGTGAATATTATAACAACAGCAGCTGATTGCAAAAAGTCAAACGCTCGCGGCTAACCGCTATTTGCTCGGCTATCAACATGGAAATAGTGGATATACATATATATATATATATATATATATATAGATATATATATAGATAGAGATAGATAGATATATATATATAGATATATATATATATATATATATAGAGATATATAGATATATATATATATATATATATATATTATATATATATATATATATATATATATATATATATATATATATATATATATATATATATATATATATATATATATATATATATATATTTATATATATATCGCTGATATACTGCTGAGCCAGGAGGTGCTGGACAGTACCACGCAGTAGTCATACAACCGCTGAGCCAGGAGGTGCTTGACAGTACCACGCGGTAGTCATACAACCGCTGAGCCAGGAGGTGCTTGACAGTACCACGCGGTAGTCATACAACCGCTGAGCCAGGAGATGCCTGACAGTATACTAAATGCAACTTGTCACAGGATTATGCTACAACAGGGTTACAGCGGGGATCAATATAATGGTGATGCTATGGCAGGGATGAGCGCAATAGGGGAACCTCTTATTAATACCATATGCCATCATCACCATCTCATATAGGCCACTCGAAATTATTAGCCCGCCTTGGCAATGCGGGAAATCTGCAGGTATAGTGTAAAACCCGGCATATATTTCGCGTGCTATGTTTGCTCGCTGCCTTACTGTGCAGTGGCCGGAGTAGTATCACATTGTGGTAACGACAAGAGGTGAGTTGGTTCTGTCCATTCCCTAGCACCAATCGATATCCCTGAGAGTATCACACATAATCCAGAGAAAAACGTTTGCGCTATACCAAGCATTAGTACGTGTGATCCAACGCATTTAATGCAGTTATGTTTTACGACATTATGCCTACACACTATGAGGCGACTCGTTTGATTTCAATTTGATTCATGCCCATGCAAGTTTGTCATTTTGAGCCCGAGGTCTGCCCATAGACTGTTTAACAAGATCCTCGGTATCACAGACTTTACACATGCATGATCACCATTTTAAACTTGGTTTATATATATAGATATAGATAGATATAGATATATAGAGATATATAGATATAGAGATAGAGATAGAGAGATATATAGATATATATAGAGATAGATAGAGAGATAGAGATATATATATATATATATATATAGAGATATATATATATATATATATAGATATAGAGATATATATATATATATATATCTCTATATCTATATATATATATCTCTCTATCTATATATATAAATATCTCTATATATACATATATATATATATATATATATCTATATATATATATATATAATGTCTATATATACATATATATATAAATATATATATATATATATATATATATTTATATATATATATATATATATATATGTGTGCGCGCGCGTGCGTGCGTGTGTGTGTGTGTGTGTGTGTTAGTGTGTGTGTTTGTGTGTGTCTGTGTCTGTGTCTGTGTGTCTGTGTCTGTCTGTGTCTGTGTGTGTGTGTGTGTGTGTATATGTGTGTAAAACCTGTCGATCAATTTGAGAACCGATTAGTAAGTTATATTCTGAGGTTGATCTAAATTGAATGTTCCCATCATGACGAGATTGCAGACCATCGCAAGCAGCCAACAGAGTAAGCAGACAAAATGGTTGCCAGCTTCTACAACTACGTTCAACAGAACATGTATGCTGCAATCATTTAGGGTAACTTGAAGCGTCAATTTTGCGTGCACTCTGGATCGACTCCTGCATGCACAAAGAGCAGATCTAAAAGCCCTCGCATTGTATTTATAAACATCATTCATGTGCAGCGGCAATACAAGACTGGTACAGTGAATGACAACGCAAGCGAATAAAATTGGTGAAATCGTCAAAACCAATATGTGACGGTAGCACGCTTGCCTCAGTCTATAAAAGCAAACGCTAAATATGCAGCCACACACGTAATAACCAGGGGGCAATTGCACTGAATTACATCATTATTGCGTTGACCAGCTTATTTGACTAATGTATTACAAACTGCATTACAACAGTAATCATCTGGAGATATTAGTAATTTCTGATGTTAACGTCTAACGGGCAAGACATGCTTATATGGTGTGCATACTTTTAAATAAGAGGGTTATTCAAACTATGTGTACCGAAAAGATGACTAATAACACGACATAAAGTATCATGTCTCTCATATCAACGCGGTCTTAATTAGAACAATTGTAATAAGAATCTTATTTCTGAGACATCTGGCATGGAATAATAGGCCACTTGTCACAGATAAACAGGTTAATTGTTAGATGCATGACACAAACATGGCGTCTTGGATTTGATGCTTTTGGCACAACGAAGTTTGTCAAAGAATCATTATGACGTGTAGTCTATGCAGAGCTTAATCGTAACATCCTGAAAACTGCAGTCAAGCAAGTTCATTATATGTACTATAACTCAGTGAAAATGTATTTTTACCCATTAACGAGTCTAGATTATTTGTCCCTGAAACTAAAGCAAATTTGATATATCTATTACAGCGTTTGATACATTGTCTCAACCCTGAAGATAATCCCAAGTGTCCTATATGAGTTATTGCTGATATAACATGTGGTATATCTTATGCAAACATGAATAATCACGTATATGTTTAGGCAATCAGGCACCAAATCTTATATTTGCCTTGTGCAATCCATCAAAATCTTGTAAACCGCATTAGATAGCGACAGAACTTCTATCGCATCAGATGAATGATCTCAGATGTGTTGTACGAGATAATGAGTTAACAGGCCTTTCGGTAATGCGACTCGTCGTGTATTTACTGAACATAAAAACATCTCTCGAATACGCATTGTGTTTCTACAAGCTCGGAATATACAAGATAAATCCGCGCTGTTTTTCTGGGGTCTCACCAACACTTGGTTTATCTTAACACGGATGTGGTCAGTCATTGAGATGTAATTGCATAAATTAATAGAAACTGTTCAATATGCATAGCTTGGCAGGATCAAATTACAGGATAGTTCTGACGTCTGCGGCAAAATAAAACGCTATTTCTTCATGAAGACTACTGTATACTGATTTGCCTTCACAGCAATCATAATTTGTATGAATGACAAGCAGAGAGGATCATTTGCAAGCACGCCTAAAATCATTTGCCATCTGTATCAGTATCGTACATGAAGGTTACTATGTTCGAATTATTTATAACAGGTAACAACAAATAGTATAACAGCTACTTTGGATTGATATACGGTCATTTTTGAGATATTCTAATCAAACATGCCCTGTTACAAGTCGATTTGTATGTGAACCTTGCTTAATGAATAGAAGCAGAATTTGTTAGGCTAGCGTTAGACGAATGTAATAAACGAATTTGCCAGGTCAGTTCTTGGTATCATCAAGGGACAATTTTACCATACACAAACGGCTGCTTCACGATCAAAACTCGATCAGATAGCATCAGTTGTAATTTTCTGTTCAGTTGTGTATTCCTAAAATGTAAAGCTAGGTGATGCACCCTTACGCTTGGATGAGTGCTAAGTCTGATCTTCATGCCCGAGTATCATTCAGATATTATAATGCTGAAATCAGAAATTAAATTACAGATTATGATATCACGATGACCTGTCAGACCTCATCAGCATACATCAGCTAAAATTCTAGAAATATGTACCATTTTCATTGTCGTATTATGTAATACATTCCTGCTCACCACATAGTGTGGTCTGAAAGCACCAACCATTTTATCATTGACAGTGATCTCGACAGAGAACCGTTAAAATCTAATTCGATCGTTTAGCTGCCTCTTTATCAATCGGCTAAAGTCGACATCCATAGCAGAGTAACAGTGATCGTTTAATTGCTCACCGATTGACTCTTGTGCATGATATATAAGAAATGCCAAACATGGGTTGGGTGAGTATCTGTTAAAGATTAACGTATTTATATTTGTAAGCAGTAGCGTCACTTGCGTTATGTAGTGCCAAAGAGCGGCTGACCGCGGTGTCCCTTAGATAGCTAATTTATGGAAGCAATAGCTGAAGCTTGTGAATATAAGTCATGGCAGGTTCGATATTAGCCATTGCTCGGAAGTGACGTTTGTGACTATCTTCAGAGTAGAAACGATACATCAAAAGCCGCAATTGTTGCCAGCATGTCAAAATATTCTTTACCGTTAGTGACCAAAGGGAGTCTGATAATGCAGAAGGGTTCCTACAACGATGGAACATAACTTAATATTTAAATGGATAAATGGATTTCACTGAACCAAATAATATCATACAAACTGCCTTTACGGCAGTTTACAACTACTGAATGTCACAGTGGTTAGGACAAGTTCATAACCTTCCATATAGAAGTCTCTAATATGACTGGATCTATCTTTGTAGTTATATATGACTATATAAGAAAACACTCAGAATTCCGATGTTGATGAATCATTAATACGTTGACACACGGAACAAAATCCAGGAATTCACATTTCAATAACATAACATTAGCCATTATAACTTAATATATATATGACCAGCCGATTTTGATAGCATGAGTAGATCTATTGCGTTATTCACACAAAAATATTTCGCTGCCTACTTTATACGAGTTTGATAAGCTCAAGCATTATAACCTGTTTCAAATTGCTGATATTAATAATAATAATAATAATAAAAAATGTCATTTATATAGCGCCTGATCCATGCAGCATTTGTGCTAGCGCTTCGCACAATTGATACCATGATGACGATAATATGCCATCTGCCACTCTGACATAAAGGTTTATAATGTGTATATTGTGCTGCTCAGAGCAGCGTATCAGTACTTGCACTGGCTATAATCACCATACAATATTAAAACAATTAGCATGGCATGGAGTCTTGACAAAGAATTAGCATTGTACCTGTGTCACTTCATAGCTAACCTGTTTCCGCTTAACTCTTTTACATTATCGAATTATCCGTGAGTGTTTCCCATGCAGCGTCAGCATATTGCTAGCGTCGTAGACCCGAACGTAATTATCAACACGATATTGATTTCGAGCGTCGCTTTAACAGAGCCGAAGGAGAATATGAATGTCACTCGCAAACAAGCATCAAGCGATAGTTGTGAACATTGGCTATGCCGAAATGCATTTAACGTCCCCAGAAAAACAAACTGATTTCGGTAAACTATGAAATTGTCAATCCCGTAGCTTCGGGACTCGCAATACGTTTCTATTATGCAATATTTTGCCTGAAAATGTTCGACCGACCTGTGTATAGATAGTGTGGTGACTGCTTATCGCCGGCGTCGCCTTCCATCTACACCAGCTGTTAAGGAATCAACTTCCGTGCCATTTTTATAGAATTGAACGCATACTCAAAACCTATCGTTTTAAACAGGATACGGCCACTAGTCAATACTCACCTGTTATATATAACAGTTAACAGCACTATGTTGTGCCATGTTGACAATTGTTGATTAAAAGTTATATACCTGATGCTGTCAAATCCACGCGTGAATTGCGATTTTCATAATTACGTCAAAACAGATGGTGCTCTAGATAGGTGAAGCGATAAGTGAAAATGATACGAAATCGTATTGTCATAATGTTCTAGCTACTGAATCGTTGATACATTATTCCTAATATGGATCGGTACCCCTAAGTGTAGAGCGCAGTCACGTCCACGGATCATGTTGATGACCAATGGGAATTGGTTTTGTTCACTGACATATTGTACCCCCAAGATGGTATATCTCGTTCTATTGTGTAGAATGTTCAGCTGCAAAGCCTATTGAGCCATCCAATATTATCAATCGAAAAGAGATTCGCATTGGTAGTCTAACATACTTTATATATATATATATATATATATATATATATATATATATATAGATATATATATATATATATATATATAGATATATATATATATATATATATATATATATATATATATATATATATATATATATATATATATATATATATATATATATATATATATATATATATATATATATATATATATATATATATATATATATATATATATATATATAATTTACCTCGACTGTTTACCCCATTTTGCATTATGCTGGGAGGATGATTATTCATTATCTTGCCATAAAGGCTGTTTTGCCTTTTGCGAACCTTCTGTTCGTGGGTTTTTCACTTGTGATTCTACGGAGCTACCTCCTTGAAGGCTCTTTTCGATAAAAGTGTTTTGCAATCTGTCAATCTGTCAGACGCTTAAATTTTCTTCTGAATGGTGTTTAACGAGAGGGCGCTTGTATTGGTTGGGTAGAGTGCTGAATCTATCCTGGCTTGCTTCCGCAGTATTAGATTGTATGCATTGTTGG
>CM067351.1:2688509-2743509 GCA_034190875.2 Urechis unicinctus | reverse complement strand
CTGCTTCGGAGATCACATATCCCACCGGATCGTCAAGAATGATCTGTTCACAATTCATCACATAGATGTGATCAATTCCTTGAGAGGCCTTGATTCGATTACGTATAAAACTAGGTGAACCGAGTAAAACTACGATCAATCCGATTCTATGATCAAAGTATTTCCTGATTAAATTGTGAATTAAAATTGTTAGCTATAGTATGAACTGAATTGAATGGTTATTAAGGTAAAGATCTAATACAAAAAACCCTGAAATTATGTTAGAATAAAAACTGAAGGACCAAGAAAACATAATAATACGAAAGACGTCATGAATCCATTTAAATTTGGCAAACTGTTCTTGGGCTGTGACGGTCAGTTCTATCATACAATACGTATCTTAAGTTACCTCTCAATACATAATCCCATAGCCCGATTAACAAGGTTCATCGGAAACTAAATGATGATCCGTGATCAATTTTAAGAATGTAAGAGTATGAGAGAAAGCGGGACCGAGGTATATCATTTGGGACAGATCAAACAAAGCCATGGACTCTTGCAATAAATTCGAGCGATTGCGAGAAACAAAATGTGATTATTAAGACAAATTAACTTTAAGTCAGGGATGGCTCGGCTGCAGAAGAACAAGTTCATTCAAATGTCGATGAAGTTTTTATCCGGCTTAAAGGTGGCTTGATGGAATTAGTATGGTCTGTCACTTTTTAGGAGTTGTTTCAGAAATGCAATATACATTTTGTAAAGCTTACGCATAATTCTATTATCAAATCAAAGGATGTATTTGCTTGACATGTCGCATCCAAATGTAGCTGTCCTTGTCAACTAATGACCAATGTTGATATTTATGCGTAATCCCATAGCCCGATCAACCAGGGTCCTCGGTAACTAAATGATGATCCATGATACATTTTAAGAAATTAAGATTGAGAGAGAGGGGGGCCGAGAAAGACAGGGAAAGACAGAGCGAGAGAGACTGACTGACAAACCGGTAGACAAATAGAGAGGTAGGTCGGAATGTACTTATTAGTATCCGACTCACGATGTCTTGTTCAATGTTGTTGATATTAAAACGTGATGTATAAGGTCAGCTGAAACATGATGGATTGACGCATTATAGACAGCTGTAGATGATTAGCCATTTGACAGTAACCTTAGTTAATGTAAACTGCTCCCTTCTTAATCGCCTCGTCAGGCTCTGCATTTGATTTACTCCTCAACGTGATATTTTAAATGTACATTGTCATCAAGGCTGTATCATAAATCATACGATCCGTCTCGACTTATTCAATTACATACATTATCCCTTTAAGAGAATGCGATATTGCGCGAATGGGACAAGATGGCATTGATGCAACGTCAGACATTCAAAGCTGACTCAATAAAATTGTACATCCACACAATGACAATAAGACTATAAATGAAACGTGGGATGAAATATCAACATAAGCATTTCATACAAACGAAAAGCGACCCAGACAAAATAGTATGAGTTATCTGAAAGTATTAATACCCTAGAGTCTTCATAACAATGAAAAAATGCACAATTATTCGATTAGAAGCCTGTAGTATTCATCACGCAACAACGTTGTGCACTACCCATTAACTTAATAATCAATATTAAGGTGCTGAAATCATAGTGCTATCGGCATTCAAAAAGGCTGTGTGTTCGATTATATCGATGACATGCGTGAGTTTATACCAAATATGCACTCACATGAAGTTGTAAGTAGAGAAAAGTGGCAGGCATTAGCTCCGTAGATCCTTTGTATCGCTGCACAGCCTGTGCAGGACTAATCTGATTTAAAATTATCTTCAGCGCATGGCACCGTCGAAATGTATGATGATTATCTACCCTTACTGACAGCTTAATATCCCTCCTGTTTCAATAACACACAACGATTGGATGAGGGTCATAGGAAACATCCTGACTCTCAATAAGGTGGTGTTCAGGGGGGGGGGGGGGTCGGTAATTAGTACGTTACTACCACGATCTTGGGTTAACATGGTCTATAAAGTAAGTTTTTTTTCACTTGACACTCGTCCAATACAATATCGGCGTATTCAACAACGCAATCAACACAAGAAGCGAGTGGATATATTAATGCGTTCATATATGTATTTATGTGCATATATATGTGTATTTAGATTTATTCATGAATTCACATATACATCATGCATAAACATATATAATTATGCATATGTAAATATGCGAGTATATATATTTAAGTGTATATAAATAGAGTCTGAGTATCGAAGCACACTTGTTCCTCTGCAGATTTCAACGATATCGAATCTCAATGTATATCCAGAATGAGGCCAGGTTAAACATCCCGATCAATGGTGTTATTTGCAAAAATAGAGCCAACAACGGGTCATCAAAGTGTAACCTCAAACATTAGATTATCTAAGACCTGCAGCCTCCCTGCGTTGCCCAGACTGAAGAAGGCTCGTCATGTACAAGGTTATCCTAATATGATCATATTTTGACAATTATGATGAATGTCCTTGCTGCATTAGCAACAACCAACAAACGCTGTAACCTCGTCCCGGATTTTGCCTGTGCGTTCAAGAAAGATCTAATTATAATGAGTAGTCACCGGGCTACCTAATGGTTAGGAGCGCGAGATGACAGACATTCAACTGCGCTACCATACACCAGAAACGCCACATGTATAACCCATTTGTTCAATTGTTGGCCTGGTGAAGCTGTTTCTAATTTTGTATACAGACATAGGGAACATTAGCGCAATAATAGCTTCCGATTTTATGCTTCCATGCATTGGTTACCGGGGAAAGGTGGTTATAGAAAACGAAGGACACTACTAAAACGCGATTACTGAGATCCAATCGAGCCATATAAACATCAACATAAAAACGGAACAAACGATTTACGAAATTCTTTGACACATGTAGTACGATCTATGCCTACGGCCAACTATGCAGGTTTTTACCGTTCTGCCATTTAGTCTTGAATCAACAGCAGGTAGGAAATTAAAATGGCCTATCATAGAAATATGGCGCTCGGCATGTGAATCCTCCGCCAACTATTGTCACACTGCCGTGTAAGTAGATCATTTCATACATTATCGGATTACTTCGAATCATCAGATTAAGTCTAAGCAGTATATGTCAATAATTGCTAGGAAATTTCGGTTGCTGTATTATTATCCAGTCCTACTGAACTACAGAATAATAAAGTGACAGCTGCTTGATATATTAAATCTTAGATGCTCGGATATACCGCACATCAGAAGGCCAAATATGCCTCAAAATCAAAAGGAACCCACTGTTGTTAGCCGCTAGAAGATAGTCCATGACGATAGGGAGACTTCATGCAGCTGCTCTTAACTGTCTTATAATCGACCACTCAGACCCTCACTCATTCAATCGCTCACTTAATCAGTTACATGTCCATAAATAACCACACGCACACGCCCACTTACTCCCTTCATCCCCTCTAATGCAAACACCCACTCGATATATGACTCCACTACAATCCTAACTTCATTGCTAACAAAAAGCCCAACGTCATTCCCAGGGATAGACAAATCACCACATCCTCTGTACGGTGGCACGTGTAATCAAACCAGTCAACATACAATATCTGTGTTTGTTTAAAAGACGTCGAGAACTCGCATTGACATATCAAATCGGTGAGAGAATGAAGCTGCGGTGGGGTTGTGCATGTGTTGATGTGATTGCAATTAACGCTTTTGCTAACAGATGGCTTCTTCACATATTTCCTCGGCGAAAAACTCGAGTGAGCTCTTGGCAAAGCTAGGACATTTTGTAGATATGGTCTAGGCGGTTTGTCAATTAACATTCAGCTAATCTATTTGGTTATCGTTGCTAGGTATGAGGCCGCTCTATCTCAGAGCACGGCTCTGCGAAACATCGCGCTGACGTCAGCCCAGTATCCCCATGTGCTTATGATAGTGTCACGGTAGCGCCTCCCTACGAATGCAATGTATCTGAATTAGGGAAGCGATTACCGCAGAGCCACTGGAAGTGAGCCCTCTTAGCGTAGCAAATATAAACTCACCGATAAGTACCCTGGGTTAAACTGACGGCAATTTGATATAAGCTTTCTATCAGTGTTACAATGCTAATAATTGATAACATGTCATGTCAAAGGTCGAAGTAGTCTTCTAAGTGAGTTTAGGGACGCAGGAGATTGGAACATGTTTAATATTTAGGAACAGTGTGAGGATAGGTGTTGACTAGGGCACCCTAATCACGATGTTTTTCCTCATTCTCTCTATCGGCCACGATATATACTTATCACGTTACATGTAAGCTCAAACGAGTCATGTCTTTAAAGTTTGCTTACGCTGCTTGACTATCTTTACCTCGGTCGCACTGCAGTGATACGATTAAAAAGGGAATGCTGCATCCCGGATTTTGGCGATGAAGATATGGTTAAGAAATATTGAGTGGATTTTTATCTCTAGGGTGAAGGTACGGCAAACATAAAATTACACAATAAGATGTACAAAACCTTATTCCTTGCTGTTTGAACGATCTAGCGGTCCGCTGGCTGGATGGCGTCAAACAATTAGATTGCTGGTGATGAAAGATTTGTTAACATTGACCAACATATTCGCCTTTTATTGTCGTAAAGGCTAACACATAGTTATTCATAAATTTGTAAATATAATAGTTATATACAAGTATATGCGTATATAAGCATGTATATATAGGTATATTTGTATTAATATGCATATATATAGATATATATATATATATATATATATATGTATATATTTATTTATGAATATATATATATAAATGTTACATATATATATACATATATATATATACGTAAATATATATATGTTTATATATATCAATATATATATATATATATATATATATATATATATATATATATATATATATATATATATATACATACATATATAAGTATGTAAATATATAGGATGTATAGGATGTTTATCAAGCGATTAAATTTACGAATGAATTTTGTTATACACGCCAAAATTCATACTACCAAGTCAACTTAGTATTCCAATTACCAATGCACTAAAATTGCTCTTGCATTGTTGGGTGAACAATAATCTTTTCTAGCCCTTTGTCATTTACGTAAGATGTTGATGGAGCTAATGCGTCAACGTATGTTTTCGCAATTCTTTGTTCAGGACAAATTCCACAAGGTGTAGACGGTAAAAATGCACCAGCGTCATAAAATCTGCAGTATTTTAATGAGATATATTTCTTTTCGCTGTAAGGCAAGCTTGTTAGTATTTGCACTATAACAAAATCTTCAGCATATTACAAAACAGTTTGTGATTACGTCGCTATTAAGGGGTGAATGCTGTTATCCCACTGGTGGCTAAAACGTAATCACGGTCATTCATGATTTCTCATGAGACACTTAAATATTTGAATAAGTAGAGATCGCATTAGAAAGCCATGCTGCGTGAGTGCATAAAACGAGCTTTTTTCGTGGGACGAAGACAACTTATTCCAACTTAGACCAATGTAACGCATTACATAGTCAATGTATGGTAGGGAGAAACAACCATTGTGGTGCCTTAAATCAACGGGAAGGGTGCAATGGTAAATAAAGTGTTCAAGGTAGCATCCGAGTATTTTGAAGGAACTTTAATTAACTCTTCCTATAAATGAGGTGATGAAAATTTATGCGACCTCTAATATAGTCGGACACTTGTATTAATGTACACCTGTTCCTAATATACATATAAATAACATGAAGGTCATGAGAAGATATGTGAATCTCAAACACTCAACATGTACACCACTTTAACGACAATTTAGTTATATGTATATGGAATTGATATCACCAGTGATTAAATAATGCTATGGTACATTGTCACATGGTAGGATATGGCTGTTCTTAGCGTTAAAGTCTTAATAAACTAATAAACTGTATTGTCTATGGTGGTTAGGGAAACATTTATCAGCATTATTCAATAGAGATATCTGGTACAAAAGTACACTTAATGAGAATCTTGCCATCTTGCATAAATCTACTGCCAATGTATTGTATAGCGCAGAGCGATAATACTGCACTCGTTCTAGGTACAAATCACGATAAGTCTTGTTTGACCTCAGTCCCTTCCCATGGCTAGGTTATTATTAGCAACATCTTTATCAAACGATGTGTGAGCTCCACGTTGTTCATCACATTATATAGTAGATTCATTACCATAATTAGCCCCTCTGCAAGGCCTTTCGCGTAGTGCAACACAAGACAATTAGAACCAAAATAGCCGCACCTTCAGCCTTCAGTAGATAAACCTTGTAGACTGGTTAACAAACATGTTAATGGCAGGTTTTATGTTCTTACGAGTTTAATCTAATCCCCGTTTAAAGACCAGATGGGGCTAAATCGCATTGGGACAAGAGTTAACAGCAAATTTCCTTGGGATTCTTCGAGCTTGCTCAGGCCTTTGCATATTTGAATAAGCCACTGTGTAACAGCCGAGCATATATGTATATGAGCGAATATTAAATCATTTTATTGGAAGCATGTGGTCTTTATCACGCAATATAGTTAATCAACGTACCAATTAAAAAAATTAAGGTGTTAAAACCCTAGGATTTCTCTGTATTCAATGAGTCAAAATAGACGTACAACCGTCCAGCAAGATCCCCAAGATCGCATGTGACCAGCTGTAGCGCTTATGCGCTAGCATTACACTACTTACTTAACGTACAACTGTGTACGAAGCAATGACCAAATATCCTTGTATATCGATTTGTTGAACAATGCTGAATTCGTGCCAGACATTTTTATCAAGCCCGGTAATTCGTATTGAATTACTATTCGCTACTGCAGCCGGAGACTTTGCTTACGTTTATATAGATGAATTACTTATGAAGTTATGACCAATATAAAGTGGCACCCATTTGCTCAGTAGATACTTTGTATTGCTGCACAGTCTGTGCAAGACTAATCTGGCATGAAATTACCTTCAGCGCATAAGACCGTGGATATTGTTATCTACCCTTACTGACTAATTAATATCCTTCCTGTCTTGATAACACACTGATTGGATGCGGGTCATCTCATATGATACATACCGACTTTCAAAAAGGTGATTGGGGGATGTTATTACGTTAATACAATGCTATATGGTTAAGTTGGGTCTTTGTTCATTTGACACTCCTCATGTAAAATATTTGCGTAATCATCAACGCAATCAGCTCAAAAAGCAGATGGATTAACAGATGCGGGTTTAGCATCAGTCGTAGCATCAGTGGCTTCATTCAGTTACAAGAAGACGTCTCCATTCATTCGTATATTGCATGTGTGTAACCGCAGTGCTTGATGTAATGCTCGCATTACCCTAAAAAGCCTCCTTGCCACATCTGATTATGATGCATGAAACCAAACGCATAGTAATGATATCAATCATTTGTCAGCTTATTGAGTATTCGAAGAGAACACTAATGGTCAGCTTCATGGACATCATAAATAGTAGATATGCTGGCTCAGATTGTTTTGCAAGGGGATAAACATTAATTTACATTGGATTGCGTTTCGTAGAGGTTTTTGCCGAGTGTAATTTAGGTTGACCGATACATTGGCTAAACATGACGTTTTGCTACGCACAAATAATCATGACGAACCCAAATGCAACATGTTAGCTCACATGCCGACACCAATACGAAAGTAAACTGATTGTGTCGGTAAGATATTCATCTGTGCATTGGCAGATAGGATGACCGATAACTTCCAAATATGTTAAAGGTAGCAGCAGATATATATATTAGAGAGATATATATATATATATATATATATATATATATATATATATATATATATAGAGAGAGAGATAGAGATATATATATATATAACGCATATATATAGATATATATATAGATATATAGATATATATATATATATATATATATATATATGGATATATATATATATATAGATATATATTTATATATATATATATATATCTATATATATATATATATATATATCTATATTTCTATATAGATATATATATATATATATATATATATATATATATATATCTATATATATATATATATATATCTCTCTATATATATATATATATATATATATATATATATATATATATATTAACACGAACACGACCTTCAGTGCACAAACCGCCAACCTTTTGTAGACTAGGATCCACGAAAGAATATACCACTATGTCTACATGAAGTTAATGCACATTTTCGTTCCAAAAACACATTCGTCAGTCATAACATGACCCAGACTGAAGAAGGCTCGTTCTGTACAATGTTAACGTCAAATGGTCATATTGTGTCCACAAATTTGAAAATGTATTGGTTTGACCATTTGACAATTATATTCTATTATAACGTACTAAGATATTTATTCACGAGTGATTTCTTTGGATTGATAACACTATATCGCAATCATTCGTTAGCATAACTCTAAAACGTCAATTATTCCATGCAACCATATATACTTTGACCATAA
This sequence comes from Urechis unicinctus, assembly GCA_034190875.2. Lineage (NCBI taxonomy): Eukaryota > Metazoa > Annelida > Polychaeta > Xenopneusta > Urechidae > Urechis > Urechis unicinctus. Next base: position 2,735,039 of record CM067351.1, on the reverse strand, counting down.
TGACCGAAATTATGTTTAAAATGGAGCAGTGTAATACGAGCCGGAGTATATAAATATACACATATGCAAATATATGCTTTCATTGTGTTCTAGTTATTGCACTGTTAGCCAGCTGTGCACAAAGTTAACTCAATGCACAATGTGTTTTCTAAGAGGTCACTGATAATCTCATATTATCTGATTGCCCGAGTTTTGAAGCACACTTGATACTCTGTAGTGTTCTGTGATATCGAATCGAACAACGGTGTTGTTGCAAAATACAGCCAACAACGGGCCATCGCAGTGTGATCTTAAACATGGCCCAGACTGAAGAAGGCACGTTCTGTACAATGTTAACGTTAAATGGTCATATTGTGTCCACATTTAACATGTGGCCACGCGTCTTATGACGCTAATGTTGTATGTTCATGCCGCATATAAAGAAATCCACAAACGCAATACCTTCATCCCGGATATTGCCAATGCGTTCAAAAACCTGTAATGGACATTGTGTGACTATATTTAATTATTTGGAAGTTATTTACCTGTTACAGGAGCATGTAATAGAAACCCACACGCTAAATGATGTTTAGTGGCATCGTTGTCAATCACAATGTCGTAAGTTGGTCGAACAAACTAGTGCTAAGTAGTATTAAACGACGCTTAAACACCCGAACTGTTTTATTTTTCCTTTACTGAAAATATCCACTAGCATTTTGACATTGTATCCTATAATTGAAATCTGGCTCTGGTGAACCCCATACTCAGTGTTAAACTTAGGAAAACTAAATTAAAGCTAACATGGTCCATTATTAAACATTAACAGCACATACCTTGGAAATATCTTAATATATGAACATACCATTATCACTGCCTTGCAACTAATGATCGAGGCGACCGTGCCCCTATGATAACAATCATGCGACATTATGATCAGCGCACAAACATAACACGTGATTTGTATCACAATCACCTTGTATTCATTAACATTGACCTTATATTTACATGCAATTAGAGAAACGTCACAATATTGTAAAACAATGTAAGAATCCACTGTTGTCAGCCGGTAGAACATATTCAATGAAGGTAAGGAGACACTTCTTGCAGTCTTTCGCATACTCATTTATAACCAACTACTCAGACAGTCACTCATTCAATCGCTCGCTCATAGAGTCTCATATGCATAAATAACCACGCGCACACGCCCACTTACTCACTTCATCCCCTCTAATGTAAACACCCACTGGATATCTGGCTCCACTACTATCCAAACTTATTTGCTAACAAAAAGCTCACGTGATTCCCAGGACTAGACAACCCGCCGCGCCCTCTGTACAGCTGCAAGTGTACAGATGGACAATTTATATTGAAAGAATGAGAGAATGATGCTGCGAAGGCTTGATGCATGTTTGATGTAATTGCCATTTAAGGCGAAATCATTCTGTTTCAGTTAGCTTATCAAAAGTCTTGCCAAAAACACATTCGTCAGTCATTCATTCACCTCAAAGTTACCCCTTCATAATGAGCTACTAACTATCTTGTTGACGGTTGGCATTCTTGGTCCACAATACAAAGAAAATTGTCCCTGAGAATAGCATATACATCTTCACTTGTAAACATATCTTCAAAGTGAACCTCTGCCCACGCGACTATAATAAGCAGCATTTTCAAGGTTCTTGGTCATTCAACTTATCATACAGTGCGATTATTAGCAGAGTAAAGCCCCTTATCAGACGGTGTTTTGTCTATTTAAATGAACCGAATCAAGGCCAATATCTGTAAAATGTCAGGTTGGCAGTATTGAGTGTATTTACTTCCTCCGATCCGACAATATCAGCGTACCTATCGTGAGAAGGAACAAGAAATGATGTAGGCTTATAAAACGTGTTACTATGAGTTGAAATAGCAGCATTCAGCGTAAATCAATAATACCTAGCTTGCGGAAAAGTGCGTTTACAGACGAAATATGCTGGCCAGTCTTGATTAATTTATTTTGACAGTCGTAGAGCCGCCACATGCCTAGGAAAGATAGCAAAATCGAGCAGCTGAATGTTTAACGGCTAACCAACACCATAAGTACCCTGGGTTAAACAGAAGACATGTTAATATTAGCTTAAAATCATTGTTAAAATGTGACATGTAATTTCACTCCTGACAATTGGTTTCTCACTCCTCATTCACATCTCACTCTCTGCATGGGATTTACTGAGGTGCCAAGTTCAGCACCTTCAGCCCTAGCAGCCATGCGTCTTGCATATGTGATCTACAGTGTTGAGATACTATCGCGCTAATAATTGATATCATGTCAAAGGACGACTCAGTCTTCCATGTGAGTTTAGGGATGCAGGAGATTGGAACGTGTATCGAATCAGCAAGATTGTTGACTAGGGCACTGTAATTATGAGGCTTTTCCTCTGCCTTGCTATCGGACACAAGATGTATTAATCAGGCAACACGATAGCTTCAAATAAGTCGTACTCATACAGTTTGCTTCTCGCTGCCCGACTATTAAAACCTTAGTCGATTCATAGGACTCCAACGCACTGCTGTAACACGATTAAAAAAGGAATGCTTTATCCCAGATAATGACGATGGAGACACATTGGTAATGAAACATTTAGTGGATTTTTACCCGGGGGGGGGGGGGGGGGGGGGGGGGGTAAAGGTACGGCAAACACCACTAAATCATCACAACCATCACTTAATATGACAGTTAGATGTACGCGATTTTATTCTTTGCTGTCTTAAAGATCACCAAGTTCTCATGTAAGATGGCGTCAAACAGTTAGATTGCCGGCAATGACACCTTTGTTAACATTGGCCAACCGATTTGCTATTTGTGTTTGAATCGGATCTACATTTCATGAATCAGTAATAACAGGATATCATAATTCTCCGTCGATTGGTAGATCGGTTATAAAAAGTTCAAACATTTTTCACCCGCACATATGTTATGTATCGTGACATTTATTTACTTTCCATGCCAGGACAATTCACAACTCAAAAGCGACAATATTATGAAATGAATGCAATCACAATTCTGTTTTTTCCATCAGATCTGTTTCCACGCTGCCAAATACGGGCGAGTAGGTGTTTGTTTCGCACGCCTTATGACGCTCAGTAGACCGTATCAATTATCTATCTGCCTGTCGATCAACGCTGCATCACAGTTCTTTGATGAGAACGACGGCCTACTTACGTGCAGACCCCCATGCAAGATAATCGGACATGGTCAAATTTTCCACCCGTTCCAAAAATACATACAAATCGCCAGATGGTCATTAGCAGATATGTGAATCTCAAACAAAACATGTACACCACTTTAACAGCAATTCAATAATATGCATATGGATTAAGTAATGCTATGATACATTGTCGCATAGTACAATATAGCTGTTGTTAGCGTTAAAGTCATAATACACTGCAGCCGGTAGGTATAATAAATAGACAGCAGGTTCAAAAGTACACTTTGATTGAATGAGAATCTTCCTATAGTGTATAGATTTACCGCCATTGTATTATATATATATATATATATTGATATATAAATATATATATATATATATATAATATATATATATAACGGATATATATATATATATATGCCGATATATATCATATATATCATTAGCGGCTTGATTTAGTGCCACTCAGACGTCTACAATCAATCCACATCTGATAAGTTCATTTGAGAAGTCGAATACCATATAAGCATTGGTGTAATGGCAGTGCCACTTTGCGATACCCGATACATGATGCAAGCAACATAACGCAAGGTGATTATATCCATCATGTGTCAGCTTATAGAGTAATGATCGTTAAGCTTTATGGACAACATAAATAATAGAAATGCTTACACAGATTGTTTCCCATGGTGATAAACCTTAATATACACTGAATGGCCTTATTTGGGGTGCAATTTATGTTGAAGGAAACCTTGGTTCAAAAGCACGTTTTGGTACGCGATTACAATCATGACCAACATAAAGAACAACATATCTCTAACAATTTATTCATATGCAAGCGTTTGGCTTCGCCTTAAATCTCGATTGAATTTATTACTGCCATGAAAGAATGTACGTTTTTTGTCCATGATACACATGATGATATACGCTTAATAGACGAACCTGTGGAATTTGGTGAACGTGCTGTGTATAATAATGAGTTTGTGGCGTTGTAAAGATTGAAGATTCAGGTTGCCGTATATATTACAGCTTCGAATATGACATATAGCTAGAGTGTCAATTAGCGGCCGTATGTTTCTCATCTTAGTGTTAATAATTAACCACAGTGCAGATATTATAAATTTTACGCTGATTTTTATCGAACATGCGCCGGTATTTAATACATATGATGTTGCATATTTCTACGTTCTACTTGTGGACTGCGGATTCCTGGGCTATCGCCATTGCATTGTGGTGACTATAACGCTGTCGTTTATATTCATATGACAACAGTAAACAAATACGATGTACTTTCATATCTTAAGATAGCTCTGGCGCTTATCTCATATTTTGTGGACTATTAGAGCCAAAAAATTAAGCAATTAATTGATATTTCGCTATTTTCAACAGTTCAAGCACATTAATCAACGTATTTCGTTTTGTAATTTTATTGTCCGTTTTCCTGCATGACCTAATCCTCAAAAAGGATTATTAACAGATATTGCATTCTTGTTGCAAATTCAAGCCCGTGATATTTATTACACGATATCGAAATCATTATTTCAAAGTAGAATAACTTTTATCATGTATCATTGTTTAAAACAGTAGTTGGAAAATATCAAACCCCGCTGCCCTGGCCTGGGAGGCGGGTAACGCGAGGAGGTGAAGTTCGATTGCAATATTACGATCGAGGCGCCTTCAAGAATATATTATACGGTAGCCGCCATCTTGTGATGTTGACAGAGTAGTTACTCGCCATTGACTAAATCTCTATTAAACAACCAACGTAGGGCTGAGCCTAATTATGATTCACATAAATGTTTTGGCTATTCGTTGGCAACAGCACTTCCAGCCAAGTGGAGATTGCGCTCAGCAAGGGAGGACCCGATTGGCTGTTGGTCTGTTGGACTATTGCCAGCAGCTTGATAGCTCTTGATCGGTGGATGTTGACCCATTTTAAAATTGGATGGTGGGATGGCAGTCACGACTGGTATGGAGAGCGCCTGCACGTTTATAACCTTATCGGCTTGTCGCGCCTATGTATATCGCAATGCATGGCGATACAGACAGCGCTCGCTGATGTAGCCCTAAGGCTGAATTTACCTTCGCCCATTAGAAATATGTTTCATCCGATGTCTGTCTGTTTGTTTGTCTGTTAGCAAAGATAAATCGAAAAGGTATGAATGGATTTTTATGAAGCCTTCAGGGATCAATGGTCACATACCAAGGACGAATACAATAGAGAAATAAATAAATCTCAATGGCACTCCATTGCTCTCTCTTAACATGCCTCGCGGAGCGATGTTTGATCTCAGAACTTGACCGTTATTTTAGGTTGGGGCAAGTAAATAACTGACCCAACTTAAAATAGTCCATGTAAATGATTCTATACACTTGCAATAAGTATCCAAATAGGTTGCCCTACCAGCAAAATGGATCCCTCATCTTAAGTCTGTGCAATATATATCGGCATATTGTGATTGGTTAGGATAAATCATTTGCATTTTAAGAGCTTTATTTTTGGTACCAGCCACCTTTAATATATGATTAGTATTTAAGAAGAATAAACACTTGAATTAGACTCATATACACACTTAGATCCCTTTCCAAATGATTATGTTATATGACTACCACCGTACTCCATACACGCTTCACCATGGGGAAATCGCGACTTTACGTGTATTATTAAAATCGAAAAGCAGGATTGTCAGAATATGATGAAGTGGCAAAGAAGTGAATAAAAGTGAAATAATTATTGTAAAGATCGGTCAGAGAAAATGGTCTGTGTACATTCGGCATTTCTTCAATGGTCGCGTTCAAGGCATTCAGCGGTCCATTTTTAAAATGGGTAACCCATCTTGAAATTTCAAGTTGGGTCAGGACAATTTTAAAATTGACCGGATTTCAAGTTGGGTCGTGACAGATCTACTGTACAATGGTTTGATCGCAATTAAGCTCGAACAACTAGTGCCCTTCACCATACTTAGATGCAGCATTTACATTCAAATAATATTACACAAGGGCCGCTAAGAACGGAACTCCAATACTTTGCTTACAGCATAAATCTTATTGTCAGTGGTTCTGTGTTGCATCAGCATGATCAATGGAGGTTGATAAATATGGTACATAGCTGCTCAAATCAATTTAAAGGTGCATCTGAACAAAAATCATGAACATTATGTTGTGAAATTTCCAATTATTGGAAACAATATCCCTAAAAATGAATCTAATCTTTGACCCTTGCTATTTCTAAGGTTGTTGTTAGGATTAATTTTCTATTTTTGAAAGATGCAAATAAAAACCCAAATACAGAACCTGATAGGTGATCCTAGACAGAAGCTAAAAACAGCAGAGTTGGGGTAATAATACTGAGAGATTATGGAATTGCACAGATAATGGAATAGTGCACCAGTAGTCAGTTGACAGTCATCACTCATTTATCTATTGTTCTACACAATGTTCAATAGAAGTATTTTTAAATATTAAGTCTGACACTTACATAATGCATGTCAAATATGGTGAATGCTCATTTTGATCTATTGAAATATCATGTACTGCATCTCTACTCCATCTTAATGTAGTGTAAAGCTACTGAGGTCCTTTCAAATTTTGTTTATGCAACTTCGGTCTATTGAAATGTAGTGTATGACTTATCCAGACCATTGGTATTTGGTACATGGCTACTACATTTCTAATGCATTCTAGTGCATTGGTATATGGTAGTAAGTTTATTGAAATATGGTGCACTGCAGCTCCAGTCAATCAAAATGTGTTGTACTGCTTCTAAAAGTTCATAAAAATATAGTGCATGACCACTCTTTTTTATTAGCTCTTCTGGTCGGCAGAGCCTATCATATACCTCTGCTTCAGCCTCTATCCATTCATCAGCTGGTAAACATTTGATTGCACATTTCTTATTAAACAAGTTACAATCCCTAAAGTTCACTTGGACTCCTCTAATAGTGATGGTTCCCCACAAAATGAAATATATTACCCTTATGACCTTGTACCTCTGAGTTAATAGGATCAAACTTCTTGTCCTGTCTAAATCGAATGAAGAATAACTGTTGATAGCACCTTTCCCCATAGAGCAAGCTAGCTACCCCGAATTATACATGGACCCCTATGATGTTGATGGCTCCTTGCCATAAAAAAACTAGCTCATTACTACCTTTGTCCCCTTGTAAAGTTAATATTGATGCTTACCCAATGGAGAAATTTGTTTTTGATTTTGATGGCATGTATGCTTATTAAGTGAGCTAGCTGTCCCAAATAACATATGAACCCCTACGATGTTGATGTTTCCCTGCCATCTAAACAAAATGCCCATTATGACTTTTGTCTCCTGTGCTTTTAGAGAAAAATAGCACATGACTAAGTTAATCCAACAGAGAATATCTTTTGATGGCATGCTTGTTAATAAAGCCAGCTAGTTTTTCCATAATATAATCAGCCCTTAATGCCCTTTAATCCCTGAATTAGTTGGGAAAAACCTATATAAAATCTCTGTACTATTTTCAAAAAAACAAGCAAATGAGCTGTTCCAAATTACACATGGACCTCTCTGTTGTTGATGACAACTAGCAATATAAAATGTAGCCCTTCATGACTTAAGACACTGGAGTTGCTACAACAAATAGTGCATAGTACATTTCTTATATATGGTGTATGGCAAGTCCGGTCCATTGCAACATGGTGTACAGTTCCTCTATTCCATTGAAACAGGGTTCATAATAAGATGGACTTGAGTAGCTGTACACCATGACTACTCCAGACCATTGAAATATGGTGCGCGGCTACTCCAGTGTATTGAAATTTGGTGTACAGCTACTAAAGTCTAAAGAATTGTGTATTGCCACTCCAATCCAATGAAATATGGTTATGGCTACTCCAGTTCATCGATATATGGTGTATGGCTACTCCAATCTATTGAATCATGGTGTATGGCTACTCCAGTCCATTAAAATATGGTGTATGGCTTTTCCAGTCATACATGGCTAGTCCAGACCATTGATATATGGTGTATGGCTACTTCAGACCATTGAAATATGTCCATTACAAATGGTGCTGGCTACTTCTGTCCATTACAACACGGTGTATGGCTCCGCCAGTTCATTAAAATATGGTGTATGGCTAATCTAGTGTATTGATATATGGTGTGCTGCTACTCAAGTCCATCAAAATATGGTGTATGGTTGCTCCAGTTGATTGAAATATGATGTACAGCTACTCCAGTGTATTGAAAAATGGTGCATGGCTAGTCCAGTCCAATGGAATGTGGTGTGCAGCTCCTCCATTCCATTAACACACGATGTACAGCTACTCAGATCCATCTAATTATGAACCCTGACCTCCAGACCTTTGAAATATGGAGTATGGCTACAACATTACATTGAAATATGGTGTACGGCTACTTAAGTTGATTTCACTATGTTGTATGGTTGCTCCAGTCCATTGGAATATGTTGGTGTGCCATTAAACCCTATACTTACTTTTCTTGTCCATTGAAATATGATCAATGGCTACTCCAGTCCATTGAAATGTGGTATATGGCTATTTTGAAACAGTTGAGTGTGGTATATGAGTACTTTGCTCCATTTTAATAGGATCTACAATTCAGCCAGAGCATTGAAATATTGTCAGACTTGCTGGTTTATATGAAACAATTCCAGTCCTACATCAGTGTGTAATGGAGAGTTTGTAGGGGATTGCTGTAATTATTTACTTTGAGAACTTACCTCATTACCATTGTAATGGATGTTATATTCTATCCATTCATTGGTACTTCCTTCCCACCTGTCATGCCGACATATCCATTATTCCTTCATATTATCTCAATATTTGTTCCTATTTTTTACAAGGAAAATTATGAGGGTACATGGTCACTGGTTAATCAACAAACACAACTCATCTTTTACAGTCTACATGGATTTGATTTTCTGTACATTTCATTATGTGTATTCAGTCTATATTGAAGCTATAGGTTAATTTTCCAGCCTCGGAAAGTAGGACATCATTTGAAGCAACTTTATTGATCATCCATTCATTGACTGCATGGCTGGATCAAAAGGCATTGTGTATGCATATAAATTGTAGATCTAGTTTGGCTTGTGTCCAGTGCTTACAGTCTCAATTACACAGACATGCTGAGTTAAAACTGTTGCAGTATTTTATTGATGTACAATAAGACAGGGGTAGCACACATTATGCTCTTTAATATACAGCTGACCCATATCCCTTGATATTTTGTTTAGAGGAAAGTGAAGTTTCAGTTTCGTTTGGTTTAATTTTACTTCAATGTTTTGAAATAAATTAGATATTTGTGAATGTTACAGGAAAAAATTAGCTTGTTATTGCAGCTACTGATAGGATCCTTTTGTGAAAACCTTAAAACAGAATTTTTAACACAGGACCAGTTCTCCAAAACTCCTGGCACTTACACTGTAATAATGCCTGTATCTGTTGCTGCAATATTACAACATGTGGAAATAAATTGTTGTTGTTTTTAATTTTTCTTTAATTTTGCATCATCAAAATATATGCCCTATAAATAAAAGTGTAGAACCAAAATTGGGTACGTCTTTTTCTAAATAATCACTGACTAGCAGCATATTGTTATTATCTGATAGCAGTTCATTATAAAATGTTGGCCTTTAATGGTGTATTTATAGGAAATTAATTCAAAAGTTGTGAAAACATACCAGAGGTATAGCTATTTTGAGCATGTACATCAATACAGTTGAGTTTTCAACTTACTCAACATGCTGTGGGGGCTATCCTATACTGCCCTTTCCATCCCCCAAATACATCCATAAAACATAAAACTAGCTGGAAAACAGTAGCTTATCATTCATTTTCAAGGGGAGTTTACCAGTCCTCTCCCAGTTCACCAGAAATTTAACAGCGGGTGACAGCTTAACCTAAAGTTTTGGGGTGGATAATCTATTTATAAATATTGTCATAATACACAGAACTATTAATTCCGTTTTGTTTGACAAATTAGTACTATAACAAAAACATTATAAAACCCTGAATCAATCTGATCAATCACACCAAATCGTACCTACGCTTCATTTCTTATATCAGCTGATCGGGATCACAGCGCGCAATCTGCAGCAATCCCGGGCAGGGAGCACTCACTGGACCGTTTCTCCTCGGAATTTCTCTTAACTTCACCCTTGCCATATCGGACACTTATAGTTTCGTGGTTTTTAATGTCTGGTAAAATAAGCTCGAAAGCCTTCGATTAAGTTGATTAAACAGTTACTTACCCGTCTTATATATTTAAACCTACTTTGAGCCTTTGTCTGGTTTTAGGTTTTCGGGGAGGTTTCAGTGCCCCCGTACACCCATATATATATAAGATTGACGACGCTCTATCAAGTAGATGCAGATAATCTCTTAGGTAAATTCCATGCTGCGTGAATTTACGAATATTATATTTTGCATGAATATGCTGTGGTTCGCAGTCGAATACGAGGTAAACAAGGTCGATCTATCTCACCGATGTCATGTAATACACCGCGTGTCTAGATTCAACCTTAGTCTGTTTGCGTGGATTTCCCGAAAAATAGTTCTAACCCAATTTGCTTAATTTTGGTCTTTTTGTACTGTAACCAGGATGTACAATATATTATTATAAATATTGTTACCCCTTTAAATGGCAGGATTCAATTCAACAGTAAACAAACATACGATATCATTTCGTCGAAACTTTGACATAATCCCGTATGTATTGTAGAACAAATTTGGCATTAGGTCGAAGGATTTAAGTCGAAGGATTTATGTCCAATCATACGCCTATATCTTTTATTTATTGAAATAACTCATGAAAACAATGTAATAGATGTCGAATAAATGGTAAATATACCATTTCAATGAGCTTTTGAAGTCACTGTAGATAGCATGCTTTGGAGCAAGTAAATTGTTTAAGCAGAAAGGTTGGAACATAACATGTCCATGTAAACTGAGCTGTTGAATAGGAATTGATATGTTGCATTTTCATTTCAGCATATCATTTTGATATGATATTGATGTATATGGAATAATCACTCTGTATATTCTTGATAATTTCTGTATTAGTTATTGATTAGTCTTGGATGCACCATATATGGTATAAAATGATACTTGATACTGGGGCCCAAAACACGTGCAGAATTTGTTTCCATCCTCCAACAGTACGACTACGTGTTCAACCCCTACATCACCGGCTATAATGGCGCTGCAGATCCTATCGAAGCCTGCGTTAACATGGGCCCGCTGGAACCCCCACAGAGGAAAGGACGTGTCCCTCAATATGCCCGTGATAGGCTGGTCGAGTTGCAGAAGCACTTCGACAAATACGAATCTCTTGGTGCCTTCAGAAAACCCGAAGACATTGGCATTCGAGTGGAATATGTCAACCCATCTTTCTTGGTCAACAAAAGCAATGGCGGTTACCGACTAGGGACAGCATTAGCTGATTTTGGCAGATATAGCAAACCCCAACTATCCCTGATGCCGGATGTGGAGTCAACACTACGTGAAATTGGCCGCTGGAAATACCTGATTGTCTCTGACCTCACTTAGTCGTTCTTTCAGATCCCTCTAGCCAGTGCTTCGATGAATATTGTGGTGCAGTCACCCTCTTCCGTGGCATGCGGATCAGCAATGGGGATGCCTGGTTCAAAAACCGCGCTAGAAGAACTTATGTCCAGGGCCCTAGGCGACCTGATTCAGGAGGATTAAGTAGCCAAGATCGCAGACGATCTTTATGTCGGAGGTGATTCTCTCTCGATGTTGCTGAACAACTGCAGGTGTCTGTCTGCCCCTTGCGCACTACAGTTCTCAGTTGGACCTGGACCCAGAGGTCAGTTGCATTCAAGTCCTCACAGGATATCGACCCAGTCCTCTTGTAATGAATTACTGCGCGCCGACCCTGACATACCTCTGTAGCAGCTGCGACTGCATCCCTCAACACCAGGATCCGTGGGCGTGGTCTATCAGCTCGTGAAATGTGGACTCAACGCGACCAGATAATCGGTGAGCAACTCCCTATATCCGACCTCTTCCAAGAACAGCACCAGAGCAGATTACTTAACCCTCCGTACAGTGAACGTTCTAAGTGTCCCGGTGGACAATCCCCATTCGGTCCCAATATCAATGTTGAGGACCTCATCTAACTTAGAAAAGAAAGGCATAATGAATGGTCGTGCTAGATATCTCGTTGTGGCTGTCTCAGGTTCATGGTGCAGTATCCGTAAATTTGCTTGATCCCAGCTGAGATCACCTACGTATAATGTTAAACTCAGTGAGTGCCTTAAAGTCCTCACCAATGTTCAGCAGCCGCGTGATAATTTCCCTCCCTCTCCATGTGACGACGACGTGGATGACGCATCAGGCCCGATTGGCAGCCTACCTCTCGCCCCTGAATGGGGAGTGGCCGTGCCCCCATTGGGCATCACGGTCGAGGCACCTCCAGAACTACCACCGGTGCCCGTGGAGTTTAGTTCGCCAACCTCTGTGGACGATAATCCTGTGGACCAGACTTCTAATGTCGATCAAGAGGAACCTCCCCCATGAAACAGACCACAATGTCCACGAAGACCCCCGGACTACCTTCGAGATTACATAACATAGTATTATAGCATATTGTTCGAAGGGAGCGAGAGAAAAGAAGTAAAAGCCACTACCTATATGAGGACATTATGTCACCAGGTTCTCCATTGTGCATTTCCGGTTTAAAAATAAGTGTCATTTCTCTATACTTACGGTTAAGTACGGATTTCCCCGACAAATATATTCTGATATAGACGGAAAAGAAGCTATAGATATATATATATAGACATATATATATATTAGATATATATATATATATATATATATATATATATAGAGATATATATATATATATAGATATAGAGAGATATATATATATATAATATATATATATATAGATATAATATATAGAGAAATATATATATATATATTTATACACATCTATATCTATATATATCTATATATATATATCTATATATATATATATATATATATATATATATATATATATATATATATATATATATATATATATATATATATATATATATATATATATATATATATATATATATATATATACGATTGTGACTATTGTGGACATGTACCAACCATTTTGGTAAATTGGAGGCGACAAAACATAAAGTCAATATGATGATCATCTCTTGTTTTCTGTTGGTCTGTCATTACCATGTGACGGTGTCGTAAACTTATTTTGGATTTTCATTGAACATAGCAAAAACCTACTAATTTTGGACAAAACAAACAAACCTACCATTTTGGGACATTACAAAAAACCTACTATTTTGGCACATAAAAGAAACCCAAATGCTTTGGGACACAACCAAAACCAACCATTATGCGACAGTGTGGTGAACTTGTTGTGACGAAAATTTACTGTTTGCATCTATGTCATGGGATATGTCTTTCATCCCTGTCCGTAAGACGGGGAATCTTAATTTGAAATGATAATAAGCGATAGAATTAACGTGCAGTTTAGGGGCAATGAATGTTTAATTAACGACGATTCATTTGTACCATATCGAAAGAAGTACTAGTCAACGTTATTTAAACATGGAGGAGCAAAGGCTATAAATGTCTGACGCTTTCGAGAGCCGGGCCCGGCGCATGAATAGATATATCTACAACGAGATACGCACACTGTGAAACTGTAAGTCGTACAGGAACTCGTGGGATTGAACGCGCAATATGTGTCGAGTGTCTAAATATAAACTTGACAGGGGTCGGCTGTCTTATCATTGAGAAAACGCGAACATAGTTCAGTAGCATACCAAATCCCTTCCACATCCTGTCCAAGAAATGTACGATGTTGCAAGCGAGGTTAAGCCCCAATCTTGCACACACTCCGCATAAGGATTTATTGTATCGAATGGTCATCCTCTGCTATTAATATAACAACACCGATGTAGTTATAGTAATAGACGATTTATATAAATTCCTGTGGCTCCCACTCCTCAGCTCGATATGGTTGTTTGTTTGTCCATGAAGGCGTCTCCGTGGTTCATCATAACGCTTAATCGTTCAAGCACTGTCGTATGCACTTTTTCAATTTTTTTCTCATCTAATGTAGCTCACAGATAGGCATGTTTTTTTGTTCTCGTTCATAAAAATATACGCTCATAACTGAATGATATCTCTATTATTTCTATATTATTTCTGATTTATATTTTTTACTGTCAAAAGCTATGATGAAATGCTATTGCATCATTAACTGAATAAACTGGGCATGTGTAATATTGTCTATAAACTATATAGTGATTAAAAAGGTCACTGGTATGACAATTATGAATGTTTATTGACATTTCAAGCATAATTACGAGTTTGTGGCACATCCATTTGGAATTAGCACTGCTCATTACAATTATGCATAGTTAATGACATTTCATGCATAATTTAGAGGTGGTAAAAACCCATTGGAACTTGCGCTGCTCATTTATATTTTTTTCCAAACTTTTAAGTAGGGTACGTCCCATTGGCAGCTGTGTCCTAAGAACATCTTTTTTCCCTGAAACAATCAACATGTACACATGTTAAGCAAATTACTTGGCACCACTATTCCAAAAATAACAGTTCTATTATTCCACCAAAACTGGAGGCAAGAGATGTGTGGTTCAGATTGATGGGTAAATCCAACAGAATATTAGGTAGTGTTTCTTGCTGGTACAGCTATAAACTACCATTTGTCTGATTGAATGATGTAGAACAACTCAGGTGTCAAAGTGAGGTTGGGTGTGAAGGTAGTGTCATATGAAAAGTGTCACATGCATTCTGTATAAGATGGTGACCTGAAATGTTATACAGACTAAATTGTTGTTGATCACAAGATTGCAGCACCTCAGCAGGTTTTAGATTGACCCGAAAATCTTCAGAAAGATGCACAGAACGATAAGAGAGATTATTTTAGAGCTACACAGATTGTACATTTAGTCAGAGAAGTTAAAACCTTTGTAATAATTTGTCAGCAGTGCAATTCTGAGTTTAGAAGATATAACTTACCGATAAATTATCAGATAAAGTTACTCAATCATGAAAAAGCACATGGCAGTGCATGGCTGATCTACATGCTTGAATAACAATTCAGCCTACACCACAATTGTGCAGCATACCATACATGACAACTACCATAAAAGAGATACTGGGAATGATCTTTCTGTCAAATTTATCCTGATTAATACAATATATTCTGAAGTATATATACCATACATGGGAGAAGTTTCCTTAGACTGGGGAATATATCTTCTGAAGGTAAGTTGTAGAGCTTGGGTCTGCCTTGAATCCGATTAGAAGCGGTCTGCATGTGCATTGATATATTGTTTTCACATTTCGCTATTAGTTTCGAGTAATAGCAGACTTGTCATGACTTACATAATATAGCAGAGGCCTTTATAGACCATGCAGTAGGTTGTGCTTTTTATATGAAAGTCACTTAACTAGAATTAACTTATAATGCAAAGAAAACTTTCGTTGGTTTATACCTTGTCACCAGTTAACAGATCACAGAGAAATGAAAATACTCACTCGTATCTTTGAAGCATGTTCTGCTCGAGACATCCTGGTCTGACTCCGAGTCACTAGAAATCAAATTGTTTTTGTTGGCATCTTTAAGTCTGGGGTCTACAGGGCTTGTTGTTCTAGGCAAACTTGTGGCAAAACTGGTACTTGCTTGGGCAGCTGGTTCAGCATCTAATAAACAAAAGCACATACATTTTACAATATGCATTGCAAAATAAATATAATAAACATATCAGACTATGCATTAATTCAGATGTGAACAATGAGGACCAATGTTTGTATCACTGCATATTTCTGGCATTGCTTCACATTTGTTCATGATTGTGTGACCTGCATATTGTGTGAGTTTTCAGAACCATTTTAATGATCATTTGATGAAAATCGGACCATGCTCCAAAAATGACGGTAGGGTTGTGGTACAAAATTAAAAAAACCCTCATCATATAATGTCTCTCGATACAAGCAAACAAACCGACTGTGTCAAGGTAATCCGTTTGTGCCAAGTACACACCCACTTAAGTTATGGTCAATTCAGGCAGTGGTCTCTGATAGGTTCCCAAGCTCACATCTGACATATATATCGATTATAATGAAACATATATGGGTAGATTTGTGGACATGGAAGCTTGGAGAGCAAGGCAGTTAGAAGATGAAGAGACCCAGTATACAGATGCTGGTTATTTATTTTAACAATATAACACTTCATAAAATGTTTCCACACTCACTTTTAGAATACCTGCAAAGGTCTGATCACATAATTTAATGCCAGGAAACTTATGTGAGGCCATATCAGCTGTTTAGCAGAAAACATTCAATATAAGCTACTGTCAAATTACATAATAATCATAGTCATGGTTTTGGAGTGAAGGGACTCCATTAATTGTTAAAATTGTTAAGTTGATGTTTCACAGTCAAGTTCTATTTGCATTCAAATATCATCGAGCAGTCTTAGCTATAATAGCCAAACAAATCTGTCAAACAACAATTTGTTTTTCAACTTAACAGAACCATCCAACAGTATTTAAACGAAAGCTGCTAACGCCTAAATTGTGGATCAGCTGATCGCGCTCGTTCCCTGGTTCCGTTGAGGGAATTGGGTCATGAATATAAATTCGGTCTGGGTAGGGGTAAATCGCGGATTAGGTAATACAGAACACGCAGTAATAGAGATAGTATATTATTTTTCCGACATAGCTTCTTTTCCGTCCATGTCAGAATGTATTTGTTGGGGAAATCCGTATTTAACAACGAATTTCGATGCTTTCTGCGAAGTCACGAAGTAGGCGGCCTAATGCAGAGTTATTGGTTACGAGTTTCGTAATTTATGAAATGTCATTATTAGCCGAAATACTGTAACAATCGTATCATTCTTAACCAGGGCTGTGATAAAATAAGTTAAATTTAATCTTAATGATCATTATTTGTCAGATTGGCAATTTTATGTGACTTGACTTTGGTAATCATCTGCTAGATTTTCGCTTTATATTTCGACGATCTGTCGTTCATCTGGTGTCAAAGTTCGAAGCCAGATTATCTTGGCTAGGGTCAAAGAGTGAATTTGGTAGCTTCGATCGTAGGAATGGGTTTTTATGTCAAGTGTTTTGTTATTATATTGTATTCAATGATCCAACAGTGTTGAATACTGTGTGAATAATGTATATTTAGTAGTTTGTCAAGAAGGTACTTGACTTTTACGGTCGCTCTTGATTAGTTTGGTCACATGAGCATACAGTAAGTAAACAAGGCGGGGTCATTGAGAATAAGAGCCAATATGTAGACTACGTGAGTGACATGGAGGGACCAGGGTTTATTGAATGAAATCATTATAAAAGCGTCTGCAAATATTCAATATCATACACTTATCGCTGTTGAACCACGAATTGGGTCAAGTCCAAGTTAGATAAAGTCCAAACTTTGGTCAAGTCCAATTAAGACATGTCCGATTTGGGTCAAGTCCGATTTTAGTCAAGGACATGCTTACATTTGTTGTAAGGAATTAAACAGACGAGCGCGACGCTGAGGGAATGGGTGGTGGGGGAGGGGTCTTCGTGTCCAACTGATACCTTTGATGTTTTATGGCATCCAGACAGCTTTCATCTTTGGCATACTGCTATGTCACTGGCTATCGGAGCCTCAACGTTGATTGCTTGGAAAGTATCGCGCAGCCCCTCCAACCTAACAACCTAACTCAAACAAGCCGAAACAGGTGACTATCCTTTTGCTAAGCTCACTCGTCACCTGGCCATTACGAACTACATTCTCTCTCTCCCTTCATCGGAGCACGTGGTATTCAGCGACAGACGAGCGCGTCGTCCTCCACTCAGGTGCCATCAACCCCGCCTGAAATCTACCACCCCGCTAGTGGATACATGCCAGATTAACAATCATGCGAGAACTCATTGCAGGAGGTGATCTGTCACTTCAGGACATTAACTTGTACCTCAACTATATGGAGAAGATTGCCCAGCTGGCCACCATGTATACCTGGCAATCACTCTTGATATACGACAAGGAGTATCGCAAATAGCGGTCACAGACCAAATGGGGGCAAAACAACATACACCTCTTAGAAGTCTACCTCGAAACTCGCCCCCGTCTGCAGGCCTCATCTCGTCAGTCAGTCCTCTCCTCCAGCGCCCGTACCAGACTCCCAAACGAGATATGCTGCCTTTTTAATGTGGGCAGATGTCACTGGGGCACAGCCTGTTGGTACGTCTATCGCTGCAGTGTACCTGGTTGCAGTGAACCCCATAGCCAGCTGCAGCACACAAATACCAGCGTCAAAAAACGCGCCTGCGAGGGGTTAGACATACCTGTCCCCCAACCCCTACCTCATCCCTCACCGACCGCCTTCCCGCATGGCAGACGCATTTGGAAAACGACCCTGACCAACAATATCTTTTGTCCGGCATCACTCATGGATTCCCTATTATTAATGACATGCCCCATCACCAGGTAAACACCAATAACTACAAATCCCTTGCAGCACATCCAGAGGTAGAGAAACAAATATTACGTGAAAAGGTATTCTTATTGACACCTCCGACTGCGCCCTAAGCCTCCCGCTTGACAAGTCCAAGGCCTTCAAACAACTTCTGCAGCAATTTTGCACAAAACGTTGCGCCTCTCTTAAACGGTTGCAAACCTTCGCTGGTAAACTCCAATGGGCTACGCACGTTGTTCATGGCGGTAGGATTTACTTGCAAGGCTTGCTGGCCACCATGCGCAAGCTAATAAACCTCTAACACAAAGCACGAAGCTGAAATAAATAAAAACCTAGCTCATACATTGTTATCATAATAATGTGAACCACATTTAATATGCTTACAACTGCAGAAAACGTAAAATGTTCTAGTGTAGACAAGGCAGTATTCATCAACACCATGGCTCTATTTTTCTGTTTTTCAGAAATGTGTTGTCATGTAACACAGTGACAACACTCATTGTTCTAGTGTAGACTTCAGTCAATAAAACCGGGGAATGAGGAACACTTTTACTGATAAATGAAATAATAAGTTACTATTCGTTTCCCATACGACATGATGACTTATCTGTCAGACCTGCAAAAAGAATATTGAAGAAATTGTAATCACACTATGTCCCACCTACGAAGTCTGGAAGCATAAGCTCATTCAATCTAATTGCACACTTGACCATTTAAACCCAAATCTGCACCACAGTGCTAGACTTTGTTTGAAATTTGGGGATCCGACTTAAGCTGTCACGGAGTACATGTGACCCAATTTGTATTACCATCTGACATGTATTGACGGCGCACAAAATGTTCATGAAACTTATGTTGTCATTCGGACCGTTACAACGATTTTTTGACCTATGGTAAGGACAAACGCGGCGTTGATCTCGATTGGACAGGGCCGTTTTGGGGCCACTTGGTAGTCTCATGTAAATGACCACTCACAAAAAACGATGCAATGATACATTTTGTTCTTTTAATATATCGAGACCATAAAAGTTTTCGATTTTGCTGCTTCAAAACCGGATAACTTGCCAAAACTCGAATAACTTTTAGATTATCCCCAGATCCCAAGAAACAGTTAAGGTACATCACCTGCTATCGGGGCACGTGACCATGCAGCTGATACAGCAATATGCCTCTGTGCCCTCATCTCCCTTCACTCCCCGGATGTGCAAAACCAGCACATGTCGGAACTCCAGGAGGGATAGCACGTGGTGTAGGGCATGTTGCTGTGTCCCCCATTCAGCAGGGGGGACTGAATTGTCTATGCCAACCTCCACAAGCCCGACAACTTCGGACCATTTGAGAAAGCTGGACATCACCTGCATTTGGTCTGATGTGCACTTCACTGCGTGCTTGGGGTGGAGACCAATCGCGACCATCACTTTTTGATGAGTTGGCTGTTGATTGTGGGTAGGGGTTGTTGCCGATGGTCATAGGATTATGTGGCTCCCTCGGCTTGAATGACCCTGCAACTCCCGTTTGCCGCTTGACAGGCAACGTGATTGTCAGCACTGACACTGCAGTTGCCTGCGCGGCCGGCTGTTTTCGACCAAGTGCCCTTGCCTTCCTTACACTTTGGGTTCTCTTACCAGCCCGCTTGGTCTTATCTTTGGAATGGGGCCTTACATCAGAACCAGCCAAAGGATCAGCGACATCTGAGGCTCCAGTGCATTCCAACCGTCTACGTGGAGGTCATGAAAGCCCCATACCAGTTGCAGGGGTAGGGTTACTAAGGGGGGTACCTGAAAGATTGAAATCCTCCCCCTACCTAACAACTGACCCAGGATGGATACGATTCGGAATCTGAGCATTCCCCTGTATGTTCCAGCTCCATTGAAGATGTTGAAGCCTCTGCTCTAGTGCCACCCATAGCAGGAGGTGACCCTTTTCCAGAGGCTCCGCACTTGGGCACTAAGCCCAGCCCTGCTGAGTCAGGGTGGCTGCGACCAATGCCCCTCCCTGAACCAGCCACAGGCCGCACTGTGGACGCCTGCAACGTCGGCTCAGGGTCACTGGTGCCCTCGTTAACCGAAACTTGCGGCAAGGACGGGTCTAGAGCGAGCCTGTAGTCCTTGCTTGGTCCGGCTGGCAACGGAGCTTTTAAGACTAGGCAGACCGATAGGGAATACATTGTGGTGTATCCGCTCCCGGCCCTGGAGCTGCAGGGACAGAGCTGTAATATCTGTCAACCGCAACCACTGCTGGTCTTTTCTGGTTTTTGCTATAGTCACCTGGAGTATTAATGCTTCAACCCACTGTGCCCCCGTTGTTCTGGGGCACATCATCAATTGCTCCACCAGGGACTTCATTGCCCTGGCCACAATACCACTCTCATTACGAGTTGCCATCCTGAAATTAGAGTAACACTTGATTTACAGCGCCCACATTCAACTCCACCAGTCCCACAACGAACCCGCCATAGCCATGTCTCTACCAGCAGTCAGTAGCCTGACATCCCTGACCTCTCGCGGCTGTGGGTTTAGCTGGCGGAAAACACGGTCAGACATAATCGTGGCTTCTGCAGTTTTATCGACTACCACCGATCTGCACAGGCAGGATAAACTGAGGCGCGGATAGGAGTTGGCACACCTAAATGCTTTCATTGGGCACCTCATCGGTCACCCTGCTACTGGCCAACTCTGTCACCGTTCCCCCAACCCGTTGTGCATCTTGAGGTTCCACGTAGTTGGCCAATGGTCTCTATTGTGGTGACTTAATGGATTGAGGAGCCGAGTCTGCTTCTTCAACTTGGGTACTTAAAAGTTTGCATTTTGTATAAACAAGTCAGACAAAAGTGTATGCAAAACAAGAAAATTTTATTTCATTCAATCGCATTAATGCATAGCCTTGTTAATGCTAGCCGTGATACAAAGGAGTTTGGCATTAATAGGGTCTTTAACCTCATCATCAATGGCCAGCATACCTTTATGGACAAAGCGAAAAGTGTTTTTTGCAGAGTTGGGGTATGGTACATTAAAGACATTAATCGCAGCCATCAGCATGTCCATTGCTTCTGTTACGTCCACCGCTTCTCCAACAGACGTTCCCTCTATGTACACATGGATTTCAGCATCCATCAATTCTCCCTCATACACTAGCAGAGGAGGTAGGCTGTTAATGCTGGTGTCGTGCTGCGTTGCGACATTCTAAACCTCATAGTACACTTATTGTTGAGCAATAGCACTCATTAGAAATAGTACAAGGTCCACAAATCCTGCCTGAACGAACGAATGTTATTATTAAAAATAGACATTGTTACAATCAGCATCCTTGTTTACCTAGTCATTATTTAGTTTGATAATAATTATGAAATACAAAGCTTAATATTGGGTCATTCTCGTGAGCAAGCAAGCGATATAATACATGATGAAATATTAACTGACAATTACCTCGAGTGTGCCATCAAAAATAAAGTCTGAAGTTCCCTAATGCACCTTCCATAGCGTTGGAGGCCAGATAGAAGGAGCTTGCCAATGTCGCTTCTCACTACCATAGGCCCCAGTCTAGTGAATTCTGCATACAGCTGCGACCAACAAAGCCTCAACAGTCATTAATTAGTTGATGATTTAGTGCAATTCTACAATGGGAATTCATTTTATAGAATATAGACTTCAAACACTATGATACAATTCAAAATCACATATGCTTGTATTAAAATCTGGTCCATGTATAATATCTCACCCCTGCTCTTCCCTGCAACCATGGGTGTTGCTCAGTGCACTGAGGCACAGGCATTCCGTCTTGCACAATCAGACGACGTCGCAAAGACATAGTAAGGAGCATCTTCTCAGCTGCCTTGTTTTTGTCAACAGCCCCTCTCTCCTTTGCAAACTCTTTCTAGAGCCACTTCCTGTGGGCCTCGATGATAGAATCGTCTTCACTTTCATGCTGCAGAGGAAGGTAGTTTTGGAGGCTCCAAATCCTCTTTGAATCTTCAATGCAGGATTCTAAGGATGACTTCTCTTTAGGTCGCTTGCGGGCCTGCACCTCTTCCAAATCCATTCCGATTCGTTTTCTGGAATTGCACAAGTGTCTCTAATTTTTCTTTGCATATTAGTGTACATACGTTTAAGTTACTAAAGAGATACTAAAGAATATTAAATATACCAATTTTAATTATACTAATAGTAATGCTGAAACATAGATAAATAATGTCCATGGGCGCTTCCAGACTTGGTCCCCTGGGGAGTTCTTGGACTCCCTCCCGCAACGAAAACAGGGCACAACTTTCCTATTGGGTGACTTGTAGTGAGAAGGGAGGGAGGGGGGGGGGCGCTTTAGCTAACCTTGGGTGCCCCTCGGTCTTTCAACTTTTGCATGGCCCTAGTCAGGGTCAGAACCTCGCGCTGCAATTGGTTCATCATGCGCGTGATGTTCTCTTCTCCGCTGGATTCACTAGGGCCAGTGATTGCAGAAACCCGTAGGGGTACCCCTTCCTCTTCCCTTCCCCGCCTTCGGGACTGCTTAACCAAGCATGCCTGGTACTGTTGTTGGTAATCCTTTACCAGGTCTAATGCTTCGCGGATGGTTTGAGGGTGCCGCAAAGGGTGTGGTGCGCCGCATCTCCGTCCTGCAACCCCTGGCAGAACCGAGACACTGTCTGCCACACCCTGTACTTTTCGGGCAGGCCAGACAATGCCTCGAGTGACAGACCTCTAACTCTGTCACTCCACTCTATCAGGTCCTCCCCGGGTGCCTGTGTAGCCTGGTTGAACTTTGCCTGGGCGACCTCGTACAAGTCCCCAGACCCAAAGCGGTGTTCCAGTTCCTCCATTACGACACCAAAGGGAAGACCCAAACCATCACCAATGTTGGCGGAGTTGACAGCTGCCGCCTTACCCATCATAGCCCAGCATAGACTTTCTCTCTCCTGATCCTCAGACCAGCCGCGAGCGAATGCATATCACTCAAATCGCTGCCGGAAAACCTTCCACCCCCGGACTCCATCAAATGAAAATGCCCCTAGGCAGGGCTTTGGCGGGGTCCCATCCCCTGCTGTCATAGGGACCTTGGAAATTCCGGTGGTCAGCGATAGGAGCGGCGCCTTATGTAGGGTAAGGGGCCGCAGTTATCGGATGCAGCAACTGTGCTAAGTGGCCCGAGGCGTTCCCCTCAACCCGAGGCTGCTCATACCCACCGGGCGCCGGGAAGCTCGACCTGGGATGCTCAGTATATCGGAGTTACCTCTTGCACTCCCGACAAATGGCACTGACGGAGGTGTGAGAGGCAACCGTCTCCTTGGAGTCCCCATGGAACAGGCATCCCAAGGTCGGTTCACCGGCGGGGTGGGGAGCTGCCTACGGGGGGAGACGATATTACCCCACATTCCCCTAGGGCTGGCAGCAGGATGGCGGTTAGGGGTCCCAAGAACAGCAGCATGAGGTAGACGGAGTGCTTTCTGGCCCTCAAAACCGGGAGGAATGCGGCGCAGGGCCGCAGCATAACACCCGTCGCCCTCAGGCAAGTCACGGCGGTAGTAGCCCCGGAAATATCCGACCCCATGAAGCAAAGTACCGCCGCAAGCCCAGAGATCCCCCGACTTGGAGGGAGGCGAGACCGCGTCGACACCTGCCAGGCCAAAAGACCCCAAGTTCAACTCCAGGCCCGCGACCGGCCGAGGAATGGGGACAGGAGTAGATGGCAAAGTGACCAACCCCTCCACTTCTCCCGACTAGAATTCCGCCGACAATCAGGGTTAGTTCCATTGTAGAACCCCGCTTCCGCATACCCGTCCAACCTGGCGCTTGTCATCCCACATCCCGCAAACTGCCTGAAGCTCCGAGTGCTTGAATACTGTTGCCAAAGCCCTTATCCCACGCTTTGCTGTTTTGCGGTTGCTCGCTCGGTGGATCACTACGTCCCGCGTCGCCCAGCGCGGGATTTGGCGCGAAATCTTCGAACGCAAGCGCTGCCGATGACAGACTCCCCGGAAGAAGGGCCCTCAACGATACCTTCGTAAAATTGACCTGCTCCTCGCTAATTACAACAATGGCCGTGGCCAGTTTAGTCCCCACCCCCGGTATCAAACAAAGGATATTAGCCGGGGCAAAGTTGATAGGGATGGGGGCGCTAGGGGCCGCGAGCGGGATGGACGCATTACGGGAGGCCATCATTATATGCACGACAACTAAGCAACACAATCAAAACGGTAACGTCAATAGAAAGCCGCACTTTCCGAAACCACTACCACGCAATTAACACGGCAAGGCTAGCAAACGACAAGCAACCGTTATCCTACAACCAACCATGGCACTTACGTAATAGTCAACTTATTTAGCAATTACAAAATCAAGCTTGATAAAAGTAAGGGGTAAGGAAGCAAGGCTAAGAAACTACCAGTTAAAGTACGATCACTCGTATACCAGATTCCATTTGTATGTCAGATTGAGTATACTACACAATATATTCAATCTATCGAACCAGCGTTGTCAACGACAAAATGTCACAGTGGGCGATATTTGTAAACACAGGCTGAGATCCCAGGTTGTCAAATCACTTTAGCGACATTATATGTATATTCTCGCTATCATCTGGTTGACTTTGGTATAAGCGTCTTAAATAACGTCATAATATATTCAAGAGTTGCGGTTATTGCTTACCATATCATAAGATATTCTCGGCCAGCAACGCAACTTCATCTCAAAGCACGATGTGCCTTACGAATTATCTGACCAGCTGAAGCATTTCGGTTTGTCCGGGCGAATATATATCCATCTCCGGCTCATTGGAAAACGTCGAAACCAAATATTGGTAAACACACATTGCAAGCTTGATCTTATCAATATGCACTTCAAATGCAATTATATAACCAATAACAAACCGATATACAATAATTAATGTAACCTCCCCTCATTGACCACTGATGGCAGCTTAAACATTCTCTTTCTTGGTAGTGAGATGACAGGCATTGACTAGCGACCACCTGGAAGGTTTCTATGGAGCTTAGCATTGATAAATTTACTAGAATTCAATGCTTGGCTGGGTTGGCTTTGGGGCATCTCCAATGGTCACTTAGCCACCGATAAAACGGTGTCTCATCCAAATAAGCCAGCTGTATTCACCCTTAATCTGAGGTCACATTTACAATTGTGCATTCTGAAAATTAGTATATGGTGAGGATGAGGACCTACATATCTGATATTCATCTGGAGTTGATTCTGTGACAAAACATTCACAAGATGTTCAGAATAAGTCTACAGCCCAGAGAGCATAGTTCAGTCATCAGAATCGGGGCTGGAAATTAACTATAATGCAAACCTGACCTGTCCCGATGACGGGTGGCCATTTTAAATGTTAACCGGCCTCAGAAAATTCTACCCCTCCAAACAAATATGGTGCCATGTAAGGCGAACCCAAGGTCAGTGACATACTGGGATGGTGATAAGAACCCCAGGTCAGTGTCACGATGGCTTGGTGATTAGAACCCCAGGTCAGTGTCACGACGGGCTGGTATTAATGAGAGTCCCAGGTCTGTGTCATGCTGGGCTGGTGGTTAGGAGGTGATATGAATTGCAGATAAATGCAATGCAGATTAAGTGTACAACAATGTGACACTATACACAGGTGCATACATCATAACTGCAGGACCATCAATCAGGACCAGGCGGAGTTTACCATTCATATTGGGTAAACAGAACCTCTGATAGAAAATTTCTACTGAAACAGACTGATGAAGCCATACTCACACACAGCAAATACAGATAATACTCATTGTTTTGGTAATTTTTACCATTCTGATGGTTTAAACAGCAATGACAGTTAGACATAACATGCCTTCTTAAGCCCCAGTGACTGATATATCTCCACAGGATATGATACAAAAGAGAAGCCGCAAACATTTGTGAAGCCACAACATTAGTGAAGCCAAAACATTGATGAAGCCACAATATTGATGAAACCACAACATTGATGAAGCCACAACACTGACAAAGCCACAGTATTGGTGAAGCCACAACTATTGGGGAAGCCACAGTATTGGTGAAGCCACGATATTGATGAAGTCACAATATTGGTGAAGCCACAATATTGGTGAAGCCACATCACTGGTGAAGCCACAACATTGGTGAAGCCACAATATTGATAAAGCCACAATATTGGTGAAGTCACAACACCGGTGAAGCCACAACATTGGTGAAGCCAAAAATTTGATGAACCCACAATACTGGTGAAGCCACAGTATTGGTGAAACCACGATATTGATGAAGTCAAAATTTTGATGAAACCACAATATTGATGAAGCCACAACATTGGTGAAGCCAAAATATTGATGAAGCCACAATATTGGTAAAGCCACAGTATTGGTGAAGCCACAATATTAATAATGTCACAATATTGATGAAGCCACAGTATTGGTGAAGCCACAACACTGGTTAAGCCAATTTTTTTATGATGCCACAGAATTGGCGAAGCAACAATATTGATGCAGTCCCAATATTGATCAAGCCACAATATTAATGAAGCCACAGTATTGGTGAACCCACTACATTGGTAAAGCCACGACATTTGTGATGCCACAGTATTGGTACAGCCACTGTATTGGTGAAGCCACAATATTGGTAAAGCCACAACACTGGTGAAGCCACAGTATTGGTGAAACACAGTATTAGTGAAGCCACTATATTGGTAAAGCCACAACACTCGTGAAGCCACAACATTGGTGAAGCCAAAATATTGATGAAGCCATAACATTGATGAAACCACAACTCTGGTGAAGCCACAACATTGGTGAAGCCACAGTATTGGTGAAGCCACAATATTGATAAAACCACAATGCTGATGAAACCACAATATTGGTGAAGCCACAGTATTGGTGAAGCCACAATGTTGGTGAAGCCACAACATTGGTGTAGCCACAGTATTTGTGAAGTCACAATATTGATAAAGCCACAATTTTGATGAAGCCACAATATTATTGAAGCCACAGTATTGGTGAAGCCACAATATTCGTGAAGCCAAAACATTGATTAAGCCACAATATTGGTAAATCCTAAACACTGGTGATGCCACAACATTTGTGAAGCTAGAGTATAGGTGATGCCACAGTTTTAATAAAAGCCACAACACTGGTGAAGCCACAACATTGGTGAAGCCAAAATATTGATGAAGCCACAACACCGGTGAAGCCATCACATTGGTTAAGCCACAGTATTGGTGATGCCACAATATTGATGATGCCACAATATTGGTTAAGCCGCAGTATTGGTGAAGCCACAATATTGGTGAAGCCACAACACCGGTGATGCCACAATATTGATGAAGTTGTGAATTTACCATTAACATGCATGCAGAAGAAAATAAATTTCAATGGTGGTATAGCACTTGGACCTTAATATTGCAAATGTAACTCATTATGTAGAATAGTTAGGAGGTCATGTGGCTTCATCTACATTACTGTCAGTAATGTAGATGAAGCCACAAGAACTACTCACTATTCTTATCTTGAACTATACATTTATTTCAAATCATCAAATGTCATGAAATGATATGACTAAGGAATACATCTTTTCACTAAGCAAGAGCTTAGTGGCCCTAAAGCAAAACACTGCTCCCTTTGATATGAGGAGGTATCATGCAGAGATAGATGAGCATTATTGTGATGTTTGGACAGCTGATACTGTTACCTATCTTGAACAAATAAATTTTCTTAAATACGGCAGATTAACCAACACAGATGGTATGATTCTCCAATATGATTCAATTAAGATACTGGGTCCATAATATTAAAACCCAGAACAGAAGGTAAAGCAGCTAATCACTACCAGATCGTGAGTACTGCTGAGCAAAATGTCATCACAATCACCTAGTCAATCTCACTGCCTAACAATAAAGACAGAAGGCCGATGGCTATTGAACTTTGCTGCTTTTGACACTAACAAGTTATGAGAGTATCTAATCGCAGCGTTTATAGTATAAGATGGTATTCAATGACACACCAGGGCGGAACAACTACCCCCAAACCCACTTGGTTAGCAACAATAGTCCATCGCCAAGTAATAATGCAAATAGTTTTAGCATTTAAGCCTAATAATTTTAGTTTTCAAGAAATGAGCTTATAATAACATTTTTCCTGGAACAAGCAATTTTAATTTGCATTGATTTAGCAAGCCAGAGGTCAAAAGCCATAAAGCTATGAGTTAAAGTTTTCAAGATTTGGTCAATGTGAAGTTGCTAGCTTGCATTATAAGAAAATGTGCCATCAAAAATTATTCCCCGTTGAGTAAATCACTCAGGAACAAAAGTTTATGCAGTGCCGATATTTACTTTGTAAGTTATCATCAATATAAGAGTGGTTCATGTTTAATTTGAAACAGGTATTCCCTATTTGGTTATTTGGTTAACTTAGCTAATGAGATTATTTTTCAATAATAAGGTCACAAAGAGCTGATATTTTGTATGTTATTGAAAATCAATATAAGAGTGACTTGCATTATTAAAAAAATGTGACACCAACAGTTTACAAGCAGACAGATGAACAGGGCAAAACTGTGCTCAGGAGCATAACTATTAATGGTTACTGCCTAATGGTCCAATTGAAATTTTACCTTATAAGTGGCATGCAGCAGGTCCGGGATGGGCAACCAATCAAAATGACCTTCCAAGTCATGCGTAACCAGCCATTTTGTTACATCTTGGGAACTACACTGTCCTAAAAAGGCCTCATGTGTGATTTGGGGTTTCAGATATCTTTAATACCCCTATCAACACTAGAAAAGATGCACAGCTTTTAGGACTAAGTGTCAGATGACCATTTCATTTATAGCTTATACATGAAAGATTCAAATGAGGTGATGGTACTATTGAACAATTGTTTGGATTCCAAACGTTGAACATCTGACAATTTTATAACCAATATTGATATGGCAGATACCCTGACAAAAGAGGCTCTTGACTTCAAAAACCTACTAGCCGCTGTTGAACATGGCTGTCAACTCAAACCAGCACAGTTGTTTTGAGATCTAAGGGATCACTCTCCTGAATAATTAATGGCAAAAGTGTGACTCTGTCCATGACTGAACTATCATATATCACATAATCAACCTGTGTCATAGTCCACCATACAACATTGTGAGTTACAGGGCATTAAGTCTGAAGACTAGTGGGATCAATGATCCTTGGAATCAGGATCCCCTACCTTACTCATCAACAGAATTGGAGCGTTTGGGTTATTGTGATACCGGAACGCCTGTCCGCTGTCAAGATCAGGCAATGTTTACATCTGACAAATGGCGCAAAAGCCGTTCTTAAAATGGCCAATAGTCAATACGGTTAAATGATTGTTAGGAAATACATTTAACAAAAAAATCAATGGTAATCGGTACATCTGTCCAACCAAGCTGCCGGCATCTAATAACATTAACGTGGTAGCTGGGTATTGTTGGCCGTTGGAATTGCGTTAGTGATCGGTAAGTGTGAGTTTAAACGGAACAGCCCGGGGAAGCTAGCAAACCACTGTAAACTACGGGTATTTCATAATTTGTCGTACATGAAATTTCTTTCCGCAACAATAACGTTAATTGTCAATTGAATTATATTCAATATATAAACGTTGGAATCATACCGT
The DNA here is from genome assembly GCA_034190875.2 of Urechis unicinctus. NCBI lineage: Eukaryota > Metazoa > Annelida > Polychaeta > Xenopneusta > Urechidae > Urechis > Urechis unicinctus. The sequence goes on along the minus strand of CM067351.1, from coordinate 2,704,786 downwards.
CCAAATAAGAATCAAATAGAAACAGAGAGTGTAAAATGGTCATATCACTCCACACAACCGCATTGTTTCCCCATCAACCCTCATTCATCCACGAAATGTTGAATCGAGCTTTCATTCGCGCTGTCGTTTTTAAATGTCCCACCATCGATCTCGGCTGTTGACTGTTCAGTGGCTCGTTGATCAATATTAAGAACGTGAGTTTTAGTTCAACATATACGTTGGTCTGGCAGTGGATGAGAAATAAATTTAGCCAGCGATTGAGTGGGAGTTGGCGTGAGTGAGGACAAAGTGAACATGTGACTGAGTGTGTGCATGTGGTCGTTTAAGTGCGTGATTGATCGTATGAGGCATTGAGTGGTTGGTAAACGAATATGAGAGCAGCTGACTGCGATAGGATAATATTGATGAATTAAATTAACCCGCTACACCCTGTAGTAGAGACCAGTTAGAGGAACAATAATTGCGATCATCTGGAACGTTCAACAACTGAACTACATCAAAGGTTTGCGTAAGCAGTTTAATAATGCCAGTTTATTGACAATGATGCTGAATGTCCATGCAGCATTTACAATAAAGTAATCAATAAACGCGATAACCTCCTCCCGGATTTTGTCAATGCATTTAAGAAACATCAAATGGACAATGATTATTTCCCTGTTATGGGACCATGAAATGGAAACCCGCACGCGAAATGAAAATATTAGAACAATGACACTGGTTTACTTAAAACCAAGACACTTACTGAGGATAACTAACCTACCTGATTGATATTACTGCAGCTAACATAGTCCATCATAATTCTATATGGAAGCGGAGTAAAATATGAACAGCACATACCTAGGAAATATCTTGATATAAGAACAACACCATGATCGCCACCTTGCAGCCAATGCAAAATAAATGGAGCCTTCAAATTCATCGAGGCGACCGTGCCCCCATAATGACCATCAAGGGTAATGCGACATTACAATTCACACAGTGACCAACAACAGATGGACTGCTGATTACGGGAACTTAATTCGTCTTGCGGAGGCGCAAGGTATGTCCTCTAAGCAAATCAATAAGTTAACTTGACTGGTATTATAATCACCCTGTATTCATTTCCACTGACTCTATTATAACAATATTGAGTTAACACATCATTTAAATGCTTGACGCTCAACAGTCGCATTGAAATATAAGTACACACATGGCTCGATGATTGTCCAATCTTATCAACTCTATCATGTCTATCGCAGTGAAGCTGACATGCGGGGTAAATCAAAGCATAGTACGAATTTGCCTAATAACGGTCGGAAACCAGCATAGATTGCAGAAATATCATGATATGTAATTGCATAGCATACAGAACCACTGTAAATAATATAAGACACATACGTGCGGCCATAATAATTAACACGATCAATGTAATATCAAGTGGTCAGTGACTTTACTGTCAAGACAATGGTGTCATATGATTAACAAGGTTTATATTTAGCATAGTTGGCTTTCATTCCCGTTAGCAAATCCTAATATCCGAGGACAGATGCAGAATGCATGCGTTATCGACAGCTATGGAAATGACACTCTGTCGCAAACTATACTGCATGCCTATGGAACAAGCTTGTTAGAGGTGCATCAACACAGCTCAACAACATGGACCATAGGTTACACTTACCGTGAACAATGTTATGCAGAGGGCAATGAGCTATAGATACCGGCTAAGCAAGCGCTACTGGAAGGTTTCACATGCTATCAGGACTGTGAATTTATAACACCAGTTGAGGATTCCAGACAACATCGTTTACATGGCACTTTTATGGATTACGCATGAAATTCGGATATTTCAAGCGGGGGACAGATATTCTCATCCGGACGTTTATATACTGATCGCGGAAAACCGCATCCTAATTAAAACAGGCCTAAGCAATGGTTGGTAAGCGAAGATGACAGACATTCAACTGTGATACCATACACCGAAAACGCCATATGTATAACCCATTTATTCAATTGGTGGCCTGGTGAAGCTGTATCGATTTTTGTATGCAGACAAAATGAATATAAGCGCAACAATAACAACCTATTTCATGCTTCCATGCTTGCTTGCATACCTGAGGGTTAAGCACAAGGGACCTTATCGCCGGGATCAGATGGTTTATAGAGATCGAAGGACACAAACAAACGCGATTACTGGGATGCAATAGAGCCAGACGGTATGATTTACCCCTATGCCCAACCACGCTGGCTTTTACCGTGCTGTCAATTTGTCATGAGACAGGTGCGAAATTACTACTGAATATAGCACTCGGCACAAGAACCCACGCCATCTATTGTTACACTGCCGTGGAAGTAGATCATTTCAGACATTACTTCAGGCTAAATATCTGAAAGTCTAATCAGTAATTGCTAAGAAATTTCGTTTGCGATAGGATAGGAAAATTACTATCCAGTTCACTCTTCCTTCAGATAAATTGAGTGACAGCCATATTACTTATCATAAGACTGAATATGCCTCCAGAACAAAAGGAAAGGGAACAGTGAATCCAATGTTGACAGCCGCTAGATCATATTCAATGATGATAAGGTGACACTTCATGCATCCTCTCTCATTCGGTCTCATAATCAACCACTGAGACGGTCACTCATTCAATCGCTCGCTCATAACGTCTCTTGTGCATAAATAACCACACGCTCACGCCCGCTTACTCACTTCATCCCCTCTAATGTAAACACCCACTGAATATCTGGCTTCACTACAATCCTAACTTATTTGCTAACAAAAAGCCCACGTCATTCACAAGACTAGACAACTCGCCTCACCCTCTTTACGGCTGTGTTAGGTGATAAGACGTCGTAAACTGTCATTGATGGACAATTTATATTGAAAGAATGAGAGATTTATGCTGCGGTGGCGTGATGCATGCGTTGATGTTATTGCAATTTAAGGCTGAATCATCAAACGTCTTGCCAAAAACACAAGTAACGCCACCATAATGAGCCACAAACAATCTTGTTGTGTGTCGGTTGGCATTCATGGTCCACAGTACACGGAAGTAGGTCCCTCAGAATAACAAACATATCTTCACATGTTTACATATCTACAAAGATATCCTCTACACACGCAACTATAATAAGCAGCATTTTCAAGGCTATTGGTCATTTTACTTATTACATAGTGCGATTAATAGCAGAGGATGACCCATTATCAGACGGTGTTTTGTTTATTTAAGTTAACCAAACCAAGGCCAATCTCTGTAAAGTGTCAGGTTGGTATATCTGAGGACATGACTTCGTTTTATCCAACATTGTCAGAATAGCTATCGTGAAAAGGAAGCAGAAATGATGTAGGCTTATTAAACGTGTTACTATAGGTTAAATTAACAATATTCAGTGTAAATCAATCATACATAGATGGTGGAAAATGCGTTCACAGAAGAAATATGCTCGCCAGTTTTTATAAATTTATTTTGGCAGTCGTAGAGTCGCCACATGCCTAGCAAAGATTACAAAATGGAGCAGCTGAAAGTTTAACGGCCAGAGCGCCTACATCCTAGGTTCCCTGGGTTAAACTGACGACAAGTTAATTATAAGCTTAAAACAGTGTTGAAATGTGAAATATAATTTTAATCCTGACAATTGGCTTCTCCTTCCTCGCTATCGGCATCAAGATGTATTCATCAGGCAACATGTTAGTTTCAGATGAGCCATGTTCGTAAAGTTTGCTTATCGCTGCCCGACTATTAATACCTCGGTCGATTCCAACGCACTGCAGCGACACGATAAAATAAAGGAATTGCTTCATCGCGGATATTGGAGATGGAGACACATTGGTTAAGAAACATCCAGTAAATTTGTACACAAGGGGTGACGATACGGCAAACATCACTAAATTATGGCAACTAACACTTAATATGATAGTTGGATATTGTCTGAAAGATTACCCGGTTCTCCTTAGGTTGCCGACAATGACACTTTTGTAACCATTGACCTACATATTCGCTCTCTGTGTTAGTAAACAGAAATTCCTCCTGGAGTCTTTGAATCGAATATACCTTTTATGAATCCGCATTAACGAGATATCATCATTCCCAGTTGATTGGTAGATATTGCTCATGATAAACAGATACTGCGATTATAAAATGTTCAAAGATTTGTCAGTTAACGGCACATATTTTATGTAGCGTGATATTTATTTACTTTCCATGCCTGGCAAGCAGGACAAATCACAACTCAAAGGCGACAATAACATGAAAGGAATGCAATAACAATTGTGTTTTTTCCATCAGATCTGTTTCCACACGGCCAATATCGGGCGAGTAGGTGTTTGTTTCGTACCCTTTATAACGCTTCCGTAGTCCGTATCAATCATCTATTCCCCTGTCGATCAACGCTGCATCACAGTTCTTTGATGAGAACGACGGCCTACTTCCGTGCTTATTGTGGACCGAATAACAAAAATTGAGTAGTTTGGAATGCAATTTATGGACCGACGTTTTGCTTCCACAGGAAGTCTTTAGAAATAATGGACCAATCTGTCAACCATCTGCTGTTATTAGATACCCTTGCATGCGCCGGACACAGTCTAACGGCTCGATCCTGTCAAAGATGCTGTCATGCAGTCATACCCAATGCTTAACTAGGCCATGCAGGTCATTCAAACATGACACTGATGCAAAGATGTGAGATAAAAATCCGAGATTAAGTCGGATGCCTTGGCAGCATATAGCAACACAGTTTGTGATTGCATAGCTAGTAGGGGTGAATGCTGTTCTACCACTGCTGGCTAAAACATAATCACGATCATTCAGTAACTTCTCTTCATATGTGGCACACAAATATTTGAAAAGTAGAGATGCGTTAGAAAGCCTTGCTACGTGTCTGCTGTAACCAATTACATTCAGTGAGTGACAACTTATTTCACAGATAGAACAATTTTAGCCCATAACAAAGCCAAGGAGAAAGGGGAAACAACCACCAGAGTGCATGAAAAAGAGGTAATGGTTAAACAAAGCTCATAACAAATACCTTAAATCACTGTAAAGGGTGGAATAGAAATCAAGTGTTCATGGTGGCATCCTAGTATTGTGAGGAAGCTTTAATGAGTTTTGTCACAAATGAGGTAATGGAAACTTATGTGACCCCCATGCAAGATAGTCGAACATGGTCAAATTTTTCACCTGTTGAAAAAATAAATACAAATCGCGAGAAGATCATAAGAATATACGTGAATCTCAAACAAAACATGTACACCACTTTGACAACAATTCAATAATATGGATATGGAATTGATGTCCACAGTGATTAAACAGTACTGTGGTATTTTGTCGCATAATGCAATATAGCTGTTGGCAGCGTTAACGTCATAATACACTCTATAGCCTATAGCCTGTAGGCATAATAAATAGACAGCAGGTACAAAAGTACACTTTCAATTAATGAGAATCTTGCTATAGTGTATAGATTTACCGCCATTATATTCCATTGTGCATACCGGCAGACGAGATAATATTGTACTTGAAGAAACGGATTTATTTATAAATGCCGATATAGTATTAGTTTTATCATTAGCGGCTTCATTAAGTGATAATAGGACGTCTACTCTCAGTAATTCATAAGTTCATTCGAAAAGTCGAATACCATATTGCATTGGTATAATGGCGCTTCCATGATACCCGATACATGATGCATGCAACATAACTTAAGGTGATTATATTCATAATGTGTAAGCTTATAGAACATTGGAAGACAACGTTAAGGATCATTAAGCTTTACGGACATCATAAATAATAAAAATGCTTACACAGATTGCTTTCCCAGGTTATAAACCCTTAACAAAAAAAATGCAGTGAATGGCCTTACGTTGAGTTTATTGGGGATGCAATTTATGTTGAAGGAAACATTGGTTCAACAGTATATCTAAGTACGCGATTACAATCATGACCAACATAAAGAGCAACATATCTGCTCAAATAATAGACATTTGTCACAATATTTAGTTGTTAAGATTTGACTTTGCAATAATATAATCAAAAATAATCATTCGCAAAAGATTGTCTTTGTACGTTACCTAGACAAGACTTTCATATTAAAATGGTCAAACCAAACTAGTTTCAAACATTTTGATAGAAAAATCGTATTGACACTATGTGGACATAGCGGTATTCCCTTTCGTGGACCAAATAGCACGATAGGTTGGCCATATGCCTACTAAATTTTGCGTTCATGGTAATAAATATGTATACATGTATATATATATATATATATATATATAGATATATATATATATATATATATATATAGATATATATATATATATATATATATATATATATATATATATATATATATATATATATATATATATATATATATATATATATTAGATATATATATGTATGTAATAATATATATATATATATATAAATATATTTATGCATATATATATAACATATATATATAATATATATATATCTGTATATCTCTAGTATCTATATATAATATATATATATATATATGTATATATATATATATATCTATCTCTATATCTATATCTATCTATATCTCTATATATATATATCTATATATATATATATATATCTCTCTATATATATATATATATATATATATATATATATATATATATTTATAACTACATATACGGGATTAGGTCGAAGGAGCGGGTTTAAGGTAAAGGGGCGGTAGTAAGGCGAAGGAAAGTATGTGTGTCGTACTTTTCAAACAGCGGTGCGTATTTTCTATCAGTTTATTGAAATGATATCTTTACCATTTATTCGACATCTATTACACTGTTTTTACGAGTTATTTCAATAAATAAAAGATAAACGCGTACGATTCGACATAATTCCCACGACTTAAGTCCTTCGACCTTATGCCAAATTCGTTCTACAACACATACGGGTTTATGTCAAAGTTTCGGGGATATGATATTGGATGTTTGTTTACTGTTGAAATGAATCCTGACATTTAACGGGGTAACTGTTCTTATAATCATGCATTATACATCCTGGTTAGAGTACAAAAGGCCAAAATTAATCAAATTGTGTCTGAACTATTTTGCTGTAAAAAACCACGCAAACAGACTAATCTAATCCAGACACGCGGAGTATTACATGACATTGGTGAGAAGTTCGACCTTGTTTACCCCGAACCGGTTTTTTATTCATGGAAAATATAATATTCGTAAATTCACTCAGCATGGAATCTACCCTGGAAAATGATCTGCATCTTCTTGATCGAGCGTCGTCATCCTATATATAGGTCTACGGGGGCACTGAAACTTCCCCGAAAACCTAATACCAGGCAAAGGCTAAAACTTTGAGTCAAAGTAGACCATTATATTTTATCGTAAGTTTAAATGTATAAGACGGGTAAGTAACTTTTTAATAAACTTAATCCAGGCAAGTGACAAATTGAGAGAAAATCCGGTGAGAAGCTCGCTGCCCGGGCTTGCTGCAAATTGCACGCTGTGACCCTGATCAGCTGATAGAAGTAATAGGGTGAAGTGTAGGTACGATTTGGTGTGATTGATAAGATTGATTCAGGGTGTTATAGTGTTCTTGTAATAGTGTTTATTTGTCAAACAACACGGATTTGATAGCACTGTGCATGTCTATTACGACAATATTTTTCAATCGATTATCCACCCCCAAACTCTAGGTTAAGCTGTCACTGCTGTTAAATTTCTGGTAAACTGGACTATCGAGAGGACTAGGTAAACTAAAGCTAGCTTACATTGATTGCACGGTTAGCTGAAATAGGCTGTTTTGAGCCTTATTGATTGACATTGCTAGTTTTATGGATGAAGTTGGGGAGTGGAAAGAGCAGTATAGGATTGCCCCCACAATATGTTGAGTAAGTTGAAAACTCAACTGTATTGATGTAAATGCTCACAAAAAGCTATACCTCTGGTATGTTTTCACTAATTTTGAATTAATTTCCTATAAATACACAATTAAATGCCAACATATTATAATAAACTTCTATCAGACATAAACAATATGCTGCAAACCTGTGATTATTTAGAAAAAGACAATTTTGGTTCTGCACTCTTTTATTTATAGGACATATATTTTGATGATGCAAATTAAAGTGAAATACAAAACAACAACCAGTTATTTCCAGATGCTGTAATATTGCAGCAACAGATACAGGCATTCTTACAATGTAAGTGCCAGTAGTTTTGGAGAACTCGTCCTGTGTTAAAAATTCAGTTTTAAGGTTTTCCACAAAGGATCCTAGCAGTGGGAGCAATAACAAGCTCATTTTGTCCTGTAACATATCTAATTTATTTCAAAGCATTAAAACATAGACTAAACCAAAAGAAACTGAAAACTCAGTATCAAGGGATATGGGTCAGCTGTATATTTATTAGCATATTGTGTGCTATAGATTATAATATGTCCCACATTTGTTCACAACAAGGTACCCCTGTCTTATTGTGCATCAATAAAATACTGCAACTGTTTTAACACAGCATGTCTGTGTAATTGAGACTGTAAGCAAAGATCTTGTTATAGTAAGATACCCGACTCGACAGCTTGTCCGCCAAATTCCTTGACACCGCATAGGCAGCGCCCCCTACGTTTGTGAAGCTAATCGACGCACAACAGGCAACCAACTTCGTTATGACTTGCGAGTATGTCTGATAAGAAGTCAAACACAAATGGGCATTTCTGCGGTGCAATTAACTGTTTGAATTGAAAAAGGCCTTTACACCCAAGAAGTGAATGTTCTAGCATATGTCTATGACTATATTAATCGGAAATTAAGTAGTGTGCGATATGCAAAAACAAAGTTTCAGAAGTCAATGATGTACATGACCAGAAAAATTACCCAATGAAGGGCTCGTTGTCCCTAGCAAATAACTAGTAGATGCATTATAAAGGCTTAAGGAACGTTACCGCAAATTCATTGACACAGTATTATCCAGTAAGCAAGTGACAGCCAGGGTTGTACGCATTCCAGCTAAAGAGGTATCATTAGAGAAACTCCAAAGTGAATCATAAATCCACACCAGTATATAGGACTATAGCACCCTAGATTGTAGTGGTGGGGGGAGCTCGTCGAACAAAGGTGTCACTGGATATACTGCTAGAATGGTTGGTTGCATGGTAATCCGATCAGATGTGTGTGTAAAAAGGGGCAGAACTATGTCTGGCTGATTTGCTGTGTTTAATGGCATAAGACAGGGAGGCATATTTTCAACTTATCTGTTCAATGCTTATATGGCTAAATTGAACTCTGGTTTTAAATATTTGTTGAGTAAGCTAGTTTAAGTGTGCTGACATCTACTTTTAGCTGATAATGATCTTCACTCGTGGTTATTCTGAGTAATATTAAGACTGAGAGTTTTATAATGATATATATATATATATATATATATATATATATATATATATATATATATATATATATATATATATATATATATATATATATATATATATATATATATATATATTTATATATATACATATATATATAGAGAGAGAGACAGAGAGACAGAGACAGACGGAGAACGACACTCAAAGACAGACAGACAGAGACAGAGAGAGACAGACCAAAATACAGAGAGAGAGAGAGAGAAAGAGCGAGATAGATGGAGAGAGAGTGAGAGAGAGAGAAAGTTAATGATGATTGAACTCATGCTGCATCAATGTAAATAATTCATTATTATATTTTTATTCAAAATAAGCAAGAATACATGTTACAGTACTACAAACTAAAATCATACGTCTGCACAGGGCACCCCATCAATCGACAATGCAGCTTGTTGATTCGGTAAAGGTTCGGGAGACAAATCAAATACCATTCAATCGGGATATCATGAGAATGTATTTAAATCAACTTCTTATATTCCGCTGCAAATATGTCTACACTAATGACAAAACCAATTTGATCTTTTAACATCAAATAAGGTAGACTAGAAGTCCGACGGTGTCTTAAAAAAGAGGTAAATTCAGCCCTACAGTACCCTTAGTAAGTATGTATTTTACCGTCCGACCGCGGCTAGGTCTGGGGTAGATACTGATATATGCGACTTCGTTCAAGCGTTCATAAAAAATATTGCAGTTAATAAATCGTCACATAAATTGATAAAAAGTGGTCAATAGTAATTGGCATTGTTTTTATGCATTGGCTCTATCAAAAAGTCGTAAAATATTAGAAATACAGCGGTACATATTATCGCCGATCGATCTTTTACCACTGGGCCACGCGCTTTTGTTTGCATTTTTGCTTCCACAAAACCAGGTGGCGCGCTGGTCGCAAGCTTCACAACGGAAACGTCCGAGTCGGGTATCTTCTTATAACAAGATCTTTGCTGTGAGCACTGGACGTAAGCCAAATTAGATCTACAATGTACATGCATAGACAATACCTTATGATTCAGACATGCAGTCATCGAATGGATGATCACTAAAGTTGATTTAAATGATGTTCTACTTTCCAAGGCACAAGGCTGAAAAATTAACCTATAGCTTCAATATAGACTAAATACACAATATGAAATGTATAGAAAATCGAATCCATGCAGACTGTAAAAGATGATTTGCTTTTGTTGATTAACCAGTGGCCATGTACACTTATGATTTTCCTCGTGGCAGGTGGGAAGTCTTGTCTCATCCTTGTACACCTGTTTATTTCTGTCTCCACTCTGAAGCATAAAATAGGATAAAATATTACGTAGGAATAATGGATATGTTGGCATGAGAGGTGGGAAGGAAAGACCAATTATGGATAGAACATAACATCCGATCCCAGATTATCTGGTCAGTAATTGATAGTCATGCTTTAAAGGGCAATTAAGTTAATGGTGACTGACCAGATATTTGGACAATGGTAATGAGGAAAGTTTTTTCAAAGTAAATAGCAACAGCAATCCCCTATGAAATCTCAATCACACACTGATGTATGACTGAAATTGCTTAATATACTCCAGAAAGTCTTTCAATATTTCAATGTTCTGGCCAAGTTGTAGATCTTATTCAAATAGAGCAAAGTATTCATATACCAAACTCAAACGTTTCAGAATAAACATATACCACATTTCACTGGACTGGAGTAGCCATCGATCATATTTCATTAGAGTAAGTATAGGGTTTAACGGTACACCAACACTGGTGTTATATTGTGCCAAGAAAGGTTAATACAGAACATTGACCTGATAAAGCAGCCGCCTTCTAGTATAAATGAAAATGTAGATGGAAAAGATAAAAATGGATAAGATTATCTTAGGACAAATCGCCACCAGCCGATTGACTGGACCAGGCCATTCAAGCCTCTCGTCTAATTAAACTCCGGGCCATAGTGGTGTGTTCAATGGACTGGAACAGCCATATATTGTATTTCAATGTACTGGAGTAGCTGTACACCACATTTCAATGTACTTAAGTGCCATACTCCGTATCACAATATATTGTAGTAGCTGCACATCATATCTCAATAAACTGGAGAAGTCAGAGTTCATATTTCAATGTACTGGAGTACTCGTACACCATATTTCAATGTACTGAAGTTGTCGTACACCATATTTCAATCGACTGCAGAAGCCATACACCATATTTCAATGAACGGGAGTAGCTTACAACATATTTCAATCCACTGGAGTAGCCCTACACCATATTTCAATGGACGGGAGTAGCCTTACAACATATTTCAATGTACTGGAGTACTCATACACCATATCGCAATAAGCTGGAGTAGTTGTACACCATATTTCAATCGACTGCAGTAGCCATACACCATATTTCAATGGACGGGAGTACGTAGCTTTACAACTTATTTCAATAGACAGAAGTAGCCTCACACAAAATATCAATGGTCTGGACCAGCCGTGCACCATATTTCGATGGACTGGAGCAACCATACACCTTATTTCAATCGATTTAAGTCGCCATACACCATATCTCACTGTTATGTTGTAGCCATACACCATATTTCAACGGTCTGGAGTTTCAATTTGAGTAGCCATTCACTATGTTTCAATTGACTTTAGCAGTTGTGCACCATAGTTCAATGGAATAGAGTAGCTGTAGGACCCTGTTTCAATGGATTTGAGTAGTCCGGGTTCATAATCAAATCAATTTAAGTAGCCATTCATCGTGTTTCAATAGAATGGATTAGCTGTAAACCATATTTTAATGGATTGGAGTAGCTTTACACCATATTGCCATAATGAGCTATTTGTTTATGGCAAGGAGCCATCAACATCATAGGGGTCCATGTATTATTTTCGGCAGCAAGCGTGGCGTATAAGATAATGTGCTATCAACAGGTATTTTCTATTGGATTTAGACCACATTTTGATTGACTGGACCTGCTGTTCACCATATTTCAATAAACCTACTATCATATACCAATGCACTATAAAACTCTTCAAGGCAATGTTGTAGTCATGCACCAAATACCAATGGACTGGATAAGTCATTCACTACATTTCAATATATTGAAGTTGCATAAACAAAATTTGAAAGGACCTCAGTAGCTTTACACTACATTTAGATGGAGTAGAGATGCAGCACATGATATTTAAATGGATTAAAATGAGCAATCACTATATTTAATAAGCATAATTTTAGTGTCCGGCTAAATGTTTTAAAATGCTTCTGCTTTCGCCCCTATTGAACATTGTGTAGAACAATAGAGAAATGAGTGATGACTGTCAAGTAACTACTGGTGCACTTTTCCATTATCTGTGCAATCTCTCAGTTTTATTACCCCAACTCTGCTGTTTTTAGCTTCTGTCTAGGAGCACCTATCAGGTTCTGTATTTTGGTTATTATTCGCATCCTTCAAAAATAAGAAATTAATCCTAACAACAATCTTAGAAATAGCAATGTCAAAGATTCATTTTAGGGATATTGTTTTCATGATTTTTGTTCAGATGCAACTTTAAATTGATTTGAGCAGCTATGCACCAAATTTCAGAAGTGGAGTATTAACCTAGATTGATCCTCTCGGATACAGCACAGAACCACTGACAATCTGATTTATGCTGTAAACAAAGTATTGGAGTTCCTTTCGTAGCACCGAGGGTTCGCCTGCTTATCAACAACTTGTCAAAACAAGAGTCGACGGGTCATCATTAATAATTCATTCACTCTACATTTACGCCACAATAATGAGCTACTAACAATCTTTATGTGTGTCGATTGGTATTCATGGTCCAAATTAGAATGCAGTAGGTCCCTAAGAATAGCATATTTTATCTGCACTTAAATATTTATCTTCAAAGTGAACCTCTACCCACGCGACTACACAAAGTAGCTTATTCAAGGAAATAGAAATAGTTGGACAGTTTGATCTTTACTTATTACACAGTGTTAAACGACAGAGTATAGACCTTTGACAGACGGTGTTTTGTCTATTTAAGTTAGCGAAATCAAAGCCAGTCTCTGTAAAATGATGGGTTGGCAGTACATTGATTCTTCCTCTTTCTTGTGTGTGTCACATCATCCTCGTAGCTATCGTGAGAACGAGCGCAAAATGATGAAGGCTGATTAAACAGGGGCAGGAATAGAGCTTATAAAACGTATGAGTTAAATCAACAGCATTCAGTGTAAGCGAAAGCACGTGTTTGATACCTAAGCTATGTACCGACTGAAATAGACGTGCATGATAAATTAACATTCCGGGTTTAGTAAGAAATAATGCCTTAGATTTGAAATGGTATGGTTTATATAAACAACGTGCTTTCATGCGTGAGTGGGGGTTTGGCGATGGTTTCTTACTATTACACGTACTGTGTGCGATTTAAATGGTATCATGAATAGCAGCTGTAGCCGGAACGTATATATATATATATATATATATATATATATATATATATATATATATATATATATATATATATATATATATATATATATATATATATATATATATATATATATATATATATATATATATATATATATATATATATATATATATATATATATATATATATATATATATATATATATATATATATATTTATGCATTTGATTATACACGCTACATATATATATAGTGCACTAGATTTATATCTGATCCGTATATATATATACTGAGTAGTAGATTTGTATATATTACTACGTTCTACAAGTCATTTAATTACACGCTACCCATCGTCTAATTGTTCACTCTTTAGGATTTTGATCCGTAGACTCAGTAGTAGATTTGTATGGATTACTACGTTCTACAAGTCATTTAATATTACATTTACCAATCGTCTAATTAGTTCACTCTTGCGAGTTGTGAGTTATAGCAGTTTCACTTGCACTTTGGAGTTGCCACTGTTCTTTTCTAGTCATTTGTTATCCACGTACGGTGTTGGTGGGGTCGATGCGCTAGTGAATGTTATTGCAATGATTAGTTGAGTGCCAATTTCAGATGTTTAAGAACCTTAATTGAGGAATATACCAGCGTCATGACACCGGCAGTATGTTTATTCTCTCTTTACAGCCAAGCCAACTTGTTAAGGTTTGCATCATAAAAAATTGCTTCTGCATATTTCGCTACAGCTTGCGTTAGGGATGAGTACTGTTATACTACTGTCTCAATAGAAAGCCTGTCTTAATGTCTGGTATAACCAATTACATAAGGTAAGATCTTAAAATGTGCTTTTTCGTGGAACTAAGTCAACTTATTAACACAGATAGAACATTGTTAGCACATTACAAAGCCAACGTAAAGTTCGAAAGAACAACTATCTCACTGCAACGAAAAGAAGGATATAGCCACCTACAGCCCATCACGAATACACTAAATCAATCGTAAGGGTTGGAATGGGGTATTAATGGTTCAAGGCAGCCTCCGAGTGTTTCGAGGAAGCTTTAATGAGATCTTCCTACAAAAGATGTATTTTAAACGTCCTGCGACCTACATGCAATATAGTCGGCCACTGGTCAACATTCTCACCAGTTCACAATATATATCCAAATCACGGGAAGATCATAAGTAGATATGTGAATATCAAACTAATTATGGGCACCAATTTAACGACGATTAAATTATATGCGTGAGGAATCGACATGCAATGTCAACAGTGAATGCAAAATGCCATGGTACATCTGACTGCTGTAAACATTTAGGCCATATTAAACTATAAAGCCTCTAGCATGTAGAAGAACTTTTATCAGCATTATTCAATAGATAACAGGTACAAAAGTACAATTTGATTTAATTAAAATCCTACGGTCGTGTATAAATCTACCGCAATTGTCTTATTTTGTACAGAGTGGTAAAACTATACTCGTTTTCAAGGCAAACCAAGGTTAGTTGATATTCATGTCAGTCCATTATCATGGCTAGGTAATTATGACTAACGTATATATCAACCAGTGTGTGACTCATTTTGATCATTACGTTATACCGTAGATTAATTACCATGATCAGCCTCTCTGCAAGCACTCATGAAGAGTGCGACACATATCAATAGAATTAAAATCGCAGGATATAAACCTGCAGCTTTCAGTTGATAAACATTGTAGATTAACTTAAATGTTGTATGGCAGCTTTTCTGTTTTAACGAAGTAATTAAAAAAACCGTTAAAAGACCAGATGTTACAAAATCGCATTGTGACAAGAATTCATCGCAATTGTCATTCAGATTCATCAAACCCTACAAATTTAAATTTGCCGCTGTATATTAGCAGTAGCTAATATATATCCACTTGTCATAGACAAGGCAAACCGCCTGCCGCATTCACGTGAGGTTTATTTTAGTTCTCTTTTTAAATGTTTTGAAATATTTACTCAGCTTTGTGCATATGACTTATGAGTGCGCCATAATTTCGATATACGGCTTATTGTGGATTTGATACCAATGCTGAATTACGCCGCATAAAAATAGCAAAATATACATAAAAATAAGAAAATATATCATATGGTTTTCGGCATTAAAAGAATCAAAACGTACATCACAAACCCCAAGTTTCCATACAATACTGCATGTGGCTAACTGTCAAGGCGAATACACTAAAGTTACACAAGGTACCAAATACCAAATGTCAAATTGCATCATTGTTAACTTGACATTTGTCCAATTAAATATCGCCGTATTCAACAACTCAATCAAATAAAGAATCGGTTAGATATTTAAATGAGGGTTTCGCATCAGTCATATTATTAGAAGCTTAATTCAGTTACAAGTAGACTTGAGCACTCAATCAGTAATTGGTAAGTTCATTCGAGATGTCGAATACAATATTGCATTTGTTTGATGGCAGTGCTTAGTACAATGCTCGCAACCAAACGTAAGGTGATGATATTCATCATATGTCAGCTTATATCGA